>JAVFBZ010143767.1:26542-42705 GCA_032466195.1 Katharina tunicata | reverse complement strand
GATGTTTTTTCTAGGATTTGACCTTTGAGTTAGGGGTGCGTCTTATACATGAATGCGTCTTGTACATGGGCGAATACTATACAGAATGAGAACTGTTAAGATCATTAACCAGCTTGTAATGTGAACATCCAGTTCTATCCACACACTCTGTAAATGTGGCAGAATTAAACTATTATTTTGTGCAATGATATCTGATTCCGTACTGTCAATAACCTAAGTATGCATGCTCCTGTGTTTAACACAAACTTATTAAAGCTTGTGTCTGAGGAGCTCAGGCAATTGTTTTTGAGTTATTTTCTTTTGGGCAAAAACTTGGTTTTTCGCCCTCAGGCATTAGAAAAATAACAGAAAAAAAAAATGTTTTATCACTCGGACTAGTCCAACACTTGATAAAATAAAACATGTAGCCTTCATGTGGTTTAGGCTCTTTAACACAACCCTAAAGTTATATCTTAATTTACTGGCTCTCGGTGTCCATTTTACTTGGCAATTTCGAGTATAATCAATCTCAGTTGGATGAATACAGAATGAATGTAAAGAATATATAGTCACTGTACTGTCTCTTCAAAGCATTTCTGTTGGGGTTTTTCATTAATTGTTCACCCACTCATCGACTAACCAGGACAGTTGTTACTGTATAAATACGGTTTGAAAGTAATTCTTTTAAAATAAAATGTTTCTAAACGTCGCAAAATAATCGTTCAATATTTCATAAATCTTCAGTACCAGCTGACAAGTATGAACATTTACATACATCTCGTTTGAATGGAAAACGAAGCATTTAGTATAGGATTCGATCGGGCATGTCGGATCTCTATTTTAACGGCATATGTGCATTTGGACTTCAACAGTACTGAATTGGTCTCTTACAGTTTCAATAGCTTTGAGATAACATATTTTAATACAATAACCTGCAGCGTGAAGCAGTTTTAAGCGTCGAACTGGGAAAATCAACGTTCACAACTGTCAAACACACTTTGACAAAGTTAGTTTTTGCCGGAAAGCGAAGCGGTTTAATTCCCGCGATTTTTACGACTTACGAGACATACTATTCCAGGGATTTTCGAAGATTCGGTGAGCATCATTTGGATTTTAAATAGCAAACATGTACAGCCAATGTATAATTACAAGCATTTATCCTGAAAATTCTGAATTTGTCCACCAGTGGTTGATTAGAAACTTTGCGACATGTCGTAAATCAATCTGTTGGTGTCGAACAGCAGGTCCGCCATGGTAACTAAGGACTGTAAACAGTTCGCGAAAATGCCGAACAATTAATTTCTGCCTGAGTAAAACGATGTCAAGCAAGCTAATCTTGACTTTACGTCATTGGTAAGTACATCAAGAGTTTTTATTCTCTATTTTTGCCATGTTATGACAATTTAGTCGCTAAATTTGCAGCTTCATTTCTGCCAACTCCTAGTCTTTAATTCATGCATTTTGCCCCAATTTCTATCGGTTATCTTACAATAGTAAGCACATATATCTAATACCCTTATGTATTTGTCAGTATAAGATGACAAACATATATTTCAGGTATCCAGTCAAAACGGCCCCGAGTCACAACGTCCCCAATCAATCATAACGGCCTCGCTGTTTCAGTCAAAACAACAACAACGGAAACTTTTCACTGGATTTTCACCAAATAGTGCGTTTTATTATAATAATTTGTTATTTTTCTCATTTTATTGTTGCCTTTAAGAAAGGAAGACAATGTAGTTTAATTTAAATGTAGATAATGGCATATCATCTCTTTCCAAAAAACATTCAGATTTCATGTTTAAAAAAACTTTGTGATTGGTTTTAAACAAATAACATACACTATGATTATTTGCATGATAAAAAATAAAAACATAAGCTGTATATTTTGTGCTCTGCAGTAGTAAAAACGCTGATTACAGATAATGGCCGATGTCAATCAATATGTTTTCCCTCTCATTAAGAGCAAATTTAAATAGAAACTATTACATTTATTAAAGAAATAACATATAAATCAGGTGGGCCTGTTATGACTTAGAGCATGGGGCCATTTTGGCGGAAGGTAGGGCCGTTTTGGTTTGGGGCCGTTATGACCTGTATTCATATTTATTTGTTGATATGTACAATTACATTGTAAGATGGCTGATAGAAAATGGGTGTCCCTGGTGGTATTTTGAACACTTCCTGTTTTACTCGGCCACATTACGTTTAACTTTCATGGAAATGTAAAATGTTGTTGTAATCTGGGTCGGTCAGCCTAATCAAGCAAAATGCCAAAAAAAATGTTCGTTCTTAGCTTTTATGATTTTCAATGCATTGATTGTTAAAATTTCTAAATATTTTATTATTTCGTATTGAATATCCATTGTACTCTTGTGTAGTCTGAGGGGCTCAGATAATGGTTTTGGAGTTATTTTGTGTCAGGCAAAATCTAACATCTACCCATAGGGCTATGATTACCTTCTTAACAAGCGACATAAACATCTTTAAAAATATTCAAATAAAGTGTCAAAAAAAAACAAAATTGGCAAGTACATCGCTTTTTTATCCTTTAACTTTGGTTCAAAACATTTTTCTACCAACTTTCATCATAGAGCTATTTTGTTTTGTTTGGCGAGAAAAGGCAGACATTGCTACGCCTAGCCTCAAACCTGGACACTTACTGCTTATGTCACAAACACAACACATGTCAGCGGCCATAAGGCTGTGAAAGTTGTGTCTACTTTGCATCAAATTTTACAACATTCAAGGATTATTGGTGTGCTATTTGTTTCAAATGAAATTTAAACGGTAAGGGAGCATTTTAGTGGTAAATTTTAATAAGTAAGAAATATACATGTAATGTGTCAGTTTAGTGGATCTAAGACCTTGGGTTTTTGCTGTTAGACACTATTACAATTTCTGAAAAACCAATGGCCTGAAACACTCAGCCCTTATAAGTGAAGTCAATTGCACAGTATTATGCTTTTTCTTCAGAAAGGATAAGCAGTTCTCAAACTTTACATTCTTCAAGGTTTTGAGAAGGGACAAACATTACCTAGAATGTACGACCGAGCACCAAGGGACTTGACAATAAAAGTAGGGAGCACCCCAGCTGTAGTTGGGCCAGGCTCCTACGAACAACCGGTGGGCAAAACAAAATCCAAAGCAGGTATGCCAAATCTACTAAAGGCTTAATGTATTTCCTTACTTATTTTGAAGGCTCTTTATTTATTTTTTTTATTTCTCAGTTAATTTAATTTTTGATATATATTTTATAGTATGATAATGATGAACTTCTGATCTTTTGATCTTTTGAAGAAAAGCAAGTGACAGTAGTGATCTATCATTTTATAGTATTGTGTAATTATAATGTGAACATGAGCACACAGTATAGATAATATTATTTATTGCACCTAAATTGACAAACATGGCCACAGCCATATGTGAAACAAGTATATAGAATACAGAAGGCGTAGAACAATGTATCTTTTTCTACAACAAAAAAACTCAAACTTAGTGTTGAAGAAAGATAGTAAAAAACAAAATGCAATCTAACTGTCATCTTAATGAAGGTTGATCTTTAAGCTGTTTGAGATGTTTTGGAAACATTATTGTGTAGTTTTTACCCAGTATAATACTGACTTCTTATTGCTTTATTTACCTACATGAGTACATTACAAAGTGTCTAACTTCTCTAGGTTTGGAAAGAATATTTAACTTTACACATATACCTGAATTATATCTTTACTCGGCAACAGAAAATTGTATTATCCAAACTGCTGCATGCATTGAATGATCTTCAACAAAACACTATCCCTTTAATTCTGCTGTAAATGTAAATTTAACATTTTGCTACACATTGAATTCTGAAAAGCCTGATTGTATTTTGTGTTCATGATTTTTAGATGGGTATGCTCCTTTCATGTCCATGACAAGTCGAGAGTCTTTTCTCAATATCAGCGATCAAACAGTTGCAGCTCCTGGACCTGGTCATTATGATCCTAAACTAACTGCAGATCCACTCAAGGTTTGTTCTTTGCTTCTTCTCCGCAAAATGAACTGAATATAATCAAATAAACAGTTAAACACTTTGCCTTCAATAAGAATGGTTATCCGTTTTAATTTTATCAAGGGAGGTAATTTGAATCAAACAAATTTCTTGGTTATTTCCCCTGAGTGGGTGTGTTTGCCAAAATGTTTTTTCTTAAAATATAATTAATGTAACAACATACTAAGTGTGGTGATATCATCGTCATGTACTTGAATTTTGAGGAAACTGTCTATTTTGTTGGAAAAGAAGGAAATTGAAAAAAAAAACTGGTATATATTTCAGGGTGGAACTTTAATAAAAAGTAAAGCAAAACGTTTCCCAAACCTGGCCACGGAGACCCCAGGACCTGGAAGTTACAATGTTAGCAATGTTATAGAGCCAGAGATCTCACAACAGTTGATACGAGGGTCATCGGTAAGATACAAATGTCATATGTATATGTTTATACCCTATGCTTGGACCTATGTGCATTCAAGCGCTGTCAGCTCTCTAATTTCCTTAGAATAAGGTAAAAAACAGGGAGTCTAAATTTTCACTGGTCAAAAAAGACTGAGTGGCTTTTGAAAATCTTCCACTGACAAATTTTGCTTTAAGTAAATAACTTACATTAGCATTACTAAATTCTCATTTTTATCATAAGTTACTGACTCCTCAACTGAAGGATTTTTTTAACTTCATTATTAGTATTTTATTTTCTTATGGGTGTTTGGGTGGGAGCTTCTGAGCCCTAGGGACAAGATTATAAAAAATTCAACTCTTTAACCTAGGAAGTATGACACTGATTTTGTCGGCTGCTTCAAAAGCATTTTTGCAGGTGGTTGGGTGGGAACCTCCTATGCCCTGGTGCTTGCTCTCTTAGCATCTGGAAGCAGGATCAGGAAGCTGATTTGTTGTGGTGTCCTGTTTTTTAGTCCTGTATGAAAGGATGGTTTCCTTCATCTATTGGGTTGGCACGCCGTCATATAAGTGAAAAAACCTTAAGGACGGCGTAAAACCCCTATGAATCAGTCATTAAGTGGGCTGGCACAACCTCAGTTTAGCACAAAAAGCCATCTCAACTTTTTTATAACCCATGTTTTTGAGTATTTATCATGTTTTTGAGTATTCATCATGTTTTTGAGTATTCATCATGTTTTTCGTACTACAAAATGTACTGTGGTGTCTTCTGTGTTGCTAGTGTTGTTTAGGATGGTTTCCTTCACCAATTGGGCTTGCACGCTATCATGAGTGAAATAACCTTCAGTATAATGTACGACGTAAGCCCCATTCAAACAAACAAACTATTTTTATGTTATTTTTTTTTTTTTGTACAACTGGTATGCTTATGTTGAAAGTTAAAATAACGTATAGGTTATTTGTACTTTCAGTTGACAAGTACACGTGTGAAGATACAACGTAAACCTGATGCCCCATCTATTCCGGCACCCGGTCAGGCCTATGGTTATGAGGAGAACGATGATGGGTCCCTCAGAAAACAAGACCCTCCTAGGAAAGACAGATCTCTGGGCCCTGCCTACTATAACCCAAGAATAGTAAGACTTATCATCACTCTTCAGTTATTTCTTGACAACACAGGGTTTTAGTTTATGTACCATAACTTTTGTATTGCAGGCAACAACCTTGCAGTTTAAAGTGTAGCTCTTCAAAGCTTATTATAGGAACATAATCACTGAGATAATCATATTAGTACTGATACAGTACAACACCAAAAAAGCTAATAATATGTAATAAAGGGGATTTTGTATTATAAATAAAAAAAAAACTTTTGTTCTTATACCTGAATGAATATGGAAACCGTTAGCAGTAGTTTTCCATGAATGTTATTTTAACAAAACTATTTTGTCTCGTGTTATTTCTGGTTTTTTGTGCTTAAGTGATAAAGTAATCAGCCCAATGGAAATCACATTAATTACATTGGATTTTGTGTTTGTATTTATCAAGGGATTTTACTTAGTATTATTGTAACATAGGGCTCTACGTGTATATTATTCTGTCTCTTAGTTCCCCGATAAAGTGGTGCGTGTAGTTATTTTGTACATCAAATCTGTACTTATTATATTAAATATGAGGGTTTTATTTGAGTAGTGATGCTTTGCGTGATGTTTTAGAAGCTAGTTGTTGATCATCTGTCATTGATGATGGATGGTAATATTTATGTTCTAAGGCAGTCAAATCACTGGCCGTACAAACCTAATCCCATTCTATACAGCTTGGGAGGCAGTCAGGCGCTTTTCAGTCCAGTGAGGAATTAATTTGTCAAAGTAGCCTCCCTCCATCCATGTGCTCATTATTTCATGGATGTTAAACTCAATGTGGATTTAGTTCAGCCTTCAGGACACACATCTCTCTTTCCACTCTCCATACATTTGAACCAGATATCACCCAGAACACGTTCCTGTCCAACTTTCTCCATTGGCAAAATTTTAAAGATAAAACAACAGTCAAACACTCAGTAAGGCTGCTTTAGGTTCTAAAAATCTAGTTGGATTTCTGTCTAGAAAGCGTAATACATTTTTTTTCTTCTAATCAGCATTATTAATGCTTTTGATAACCTTACATCGTGGTGTTTTAATTTTATATGGCTGTTTAGCATTTTCAAAATCTTATCTTGGCTATCTTATTGCAAGCCCAATTATTATTAGAAAGTCTGCCTGTACAGTAAGGTGACCCAGTGTGATCAAAACTGTCTTGTAACTGGCTTCAAAAGCTAGAATGTTTCCTTCAAAATTTAAAAGCCTTTCTTCCTCGTTACCTGTGGATGATTGGGCGAGAGCCTCCTGTGTCCTAGTGCTCTCTGAGCTAAGGGGCATCAGGAAGCCAATTTGTTGGGCTCTCCTTTTTTTTTTCCGTTAATGTCACAATGCCAGCTAATGTTACAATGCCAGCTAATATCACAATGCCAGCTAATGTTACAATGCCAGCTAATGTCACAATGCCAGCTAATGTCACATTGCCTGCTAATGTCACAATTGTGACATTAGTGAGATTAGTAAGATTTTAATCCACAATTGCAACATTAGAAAAGGTGTGGCATTAGCAAGTGAGATTGCCATGTAAATGTTGTCAGATATCTACTACAGCCAACATGCCAATGATTCTTGAGACTCGTTTTACACATGAGGGGATATGGGGTTTCCAAGATAGATTTGAACAAACATAATGCCAAACCATGAATTCCTATGCACAGAATAACTTGGAACCAAGACATTTATGATAAGAATCAATTGACTATCCAATAAAAAATAAATTGTCGATATCGATAAATGATTTATTTATACAGTGATATATTGATGAGACATTTAGTGATATCGATAATTCTGGAAGATATGTTAATTTGGCCCTCAATATTAAACAGCCTTTGTTGATGTTCAGTTAGGTGTTGTACACATGTATCAAGTTTATAATTACGACATTAAGGGCTTTTTTGTGTCATATCACCCACTAAGGTCACAAAATATCTTCCCTGCTTATGTCGTAATCTTGAATTTTGCCAATTTGACAGGCAATTTCAACATTAACAGACGAGTAAAAGAATCTGATTGTCTGTTAATGGCACAATTGCAACATTGACAGGCATTGTGACATTAACAGGCTTTGCAGTAGTGTCTGCTGTGTTGCCAGTTTCGTTTGAGGTGGTTTCCTTCGGGGATTGGGCAGGCACGCCGTCACATAAGTGATATAAGCTTAAGTATGCCGTAAAACCCCAATCAACCAATCCCTTTTAGTTTTACCTCTTTAGCATATACTGAAATGAAATATTTAAAAATGGAGCGTCAAACAGAAAGAACATGTAGATTGCCACTGCTGTTTCAAAAATCTAGTTTATTGATGCATTTTCCTTATTTTTTTTTCTCCAGGATATTAACAAGAATGAGAGACGTTACAAAGGAGTGCACTTTGGCCAGATGACTTCTAAACGGTCCCACCTGCAGATAAAAGGGGGCCCGGGTCCAGGTGAATATAATCCTCACATGGAACCAAATGTCTTGGCGGAGAACACAAACGTTCATGAAGAAGACAAGAGCCGATTTGAAGCCAGGATTCCGCGATATCACGAAATAATACAAAAAGACTCTGAGAAAAAGGTTAGTGAAGGTCTTATGTATTAAGTAAGAATTGAAGAGGGGGCGTTCCATTTGGCTGCTCAGTGCCACCTTCAGTGGAACAAATCAAAGGCACTCGCATACATTAGCATTAGGTTAGAAACCATTTTCAGCTCCGTAAGAGGGTGATGGGCCTGAAGATCCTGTTTTACTGTTCACACAGGTTCCACTTTCAGGCCATCAAATAATTTGTGACTTTGACATCTCTTATTGGTTTATGTACACAGTTCCCTCTCAGTTTTCTGCCATCAGTTGTCAAGAGTGAAAAAACTTGAAATACAACAGTGAACATTAAACATAAAATCAATAGATAAATTATTAAAACATAACTTGTAAGTTGTAACATATATGTAGATGAAGATAAGAGTCAATGCAACCTTCTAACTGAATGCAATGTTTAGAAGTAAGTAGTAACATTTTTTTTAAATCGGCTTAGACTACCAGGGATCTGGTGATATTAGATAACCAAATCCTTTTGCCTAACCAACAGAAAGAGTTAGGGCTTTTCAGATGACATAACTGCTTTTCTTCTTCCGTAGAATGGGGCTCCGTAGAATAAGGAGGAATCATTTTTAAGTATTTATTGAAGAATAGCCCTCAGACAAAGGCAATTAAATTTTCCTCAATGACAAATGCACACATTCAATTAGATCTTCATTTAGTTTGAAGGAGTGAGAGTGGAGGAAGCCACAGAAAGCCTTCTCTAGCTTCTTCCAGGGTGTGAGCGGACCATCTTCCCCCCTGATCATAGACGGGGCTAACGCGAACACATGATTAAATAAGCCCCTCTGGGGGGATTAGTGGTGTTTCCAAGTCCTATTGCTCATTATCGTGCCCCATTTTTGATTACCCATAGGCCACTGTGTGTCTGATAGGCTGGTGACAAGCTGGCCTTGCAAAGCCTGTTCACCCGTCTGGCCAATGCCACAGAAAACAAATGTAAAAATTGTCTTAAGAAAGGCTGCTATGGATGTATGATTTCATTTGATTTGATTAGGTGTGTAGTCCTGCTGGTTTACATCGTGTCCTACACAGGGGACAGTTAGGGTAACTTAGCAAACAGGAACCCCCTAGAGTACACCGTTGCTGCCCCTGTATGTCCATTGAGGGAAACCATGGAGACACCTAAGCTTGATTATCTGCTCACCTTAACCCTTATTGTTTAACCATGTGCCTGCGGCTATGTTTTTATCTATTTCCCCGAGTCTCTCCAATGGCTATTCTAATCCTGGGATCTCTGCACGTGCATTGTTTAGAATCTCAGAAGTAAGACAGACCTAATTCCTCTCAAGCCAGAACAAAATGACAATGGGTCTTCCCTAAGTTTTTATTTCCCCCGTAGGTATTGTCATGGCGTGTCTGCTCCTGCCTTAATCTGCTTGTAATAATCTTGGTGTGATATTTTTTTGTGGCCAAATGGTCAGGACATAATTTCCATCTTGTCACCAAAGTTGATCATCAAAGCAGCTGCGGTAATTATCCATGGGGAGCCAAGAGAGTGCCTTATTAAGACACGCCCCCTGTGAGGGACATTTGCCCCTCTCTCAGGGCTACTGCAGTTGTCTCCGTGCATATGGGTTGGGATGTGAGTGGGTGGGGGAGGGACAGTCGTATTGACTCGTTTAATTATTAAAGAGCGATCTGAGTTTCCGTCATAGACTGAGTGGTTCACCTGAGTGATATGTCAGCTGACTCATTGCTTTGGTGACAAGTCATGCACGCACATCAACGCCGTTTTGTCTACAATCTCTCTCAGAAATGCTGCTGTACCAAAAACAGCAAAAACAAATTTGAACTTGTATATATTAAAACAAGTCTTATTTGTTTTCACATTCGAACCTGTGACTATGGGAAGAATAAAATGTTTCTTCTGTATCAGTGAGCCTCTATGTGTAATGATAGGGTAGCCTGACACCCCTCACTGTCACTGATGAGGACAAAGAGGCTGCGTCATACAACCAAACTCCCTCGTGCTCAACACTTTCATTAGAAGCTCATTTTAAACAAAATGGACTCATGCTCGCCCAATTACACACAATCAAATTTAATCGTAAGAATTGCACTTTGGAAGAAATAATAATTATTGGTGCATGTAGCTGTCACTCCAGTCCGTTTTAAGCCAATATTAAAAAATAGATTGAGGTCTTCAAATATTTTTATCCTTAATTGAAAATGGATTGTGAGTTAGTGTAAGAGGGTTAAATAATAATTTAATCTAACAGGTTTAATGTTCACCAGTAAAAACAGGACATCAGAGCTGGGGGAATCTGTATATGGTTTTGTAAATCCTTTTGTCACAGGATTGTGCAATGAAAGGGTTGAGGGGTAATGTTTGATCTAGCCTCATCTGTCCAATATATCTGTCAGTTCACATGTCATCAGGAAGGATTGGAAATCCCTCAGGGAATCCCCTATCTAACTACCTGTCACAAGATAAACTGTATTAATCGCCATTGTTTCAAAACTATTCTACTCTGTTCAACATTTGGAATTATGCTCAGTCTGTTTTACTGTTATGGTCATGAGAACTCATAGAACAAAGCCTTGAGAAATATAACCCCACCTCTCATCTCCTAAACACTCCAAAATGTTTGTGTTGTGCTATAATTCTTTCTAGCTTTTTTATAAATTTTTTAGAAACCAACATCAAGTGGGCTTCTTTTAAAGAAATTTTAAAGAGTATTTGCTAATTCCGTACCCTCTAAACAGCAGAGATAGAGTTTATAGTTCTTTGTGAGTCACAAACTTTCACATTCTAGCGAGGTAGTGAGGGACCATCTTTTGTTTTTCCTTAAATTATTTCTACGATCGTTGAAATCCTTCAAAAACTAACATTCACAGTTTTTAGTTGTGTTTATCCACCTCTATCAGAAATCATAAAAATCACAATGTCCCTCACTAGTGGTTTCTGATTTTCTATAGGTACAAAGTCCTTAAAAAACAAGGCCATTTCATACTGTTGCACAAAAACAATCACACCAGAGTCTTTTTGTTTGCAAAATTGTCTCAATATTTATATCAGACAAAAATGATATATCAGAGAACAAATACTTTGGTGATGTGTAAAAGAACAACAGGGGTAAACAATTAGAATTCTGGTGGGCTGAGCCGGCAAAAGATGAATGTTCCCAAGAAAGTGTTGGTAAATACTAAATAGATATGATATTAATCTATCATGGACTCCTCATTCTCTGTTTTGAATCCATTCATCAGGATTGAACTGCTTGGAGTTAAAATTAAGTTAAAATTTAGGTAAATAAAACGTCAAGTAACTTCTGAAAATAAAACATATATTAACTTACATTTATTAATAAAAAGAAGTAAAAATCAACCAACATTATAGATTTTACAAACTTTATTATTATTTTAATACGGTATATTGATAGGCCTATACGAGGTTGAGCCAATCTGCAAAACCTCGCGTTATTTCTCGTTATTACAAGGACTTCCGAGTGTTTCTGAGTAAACAGCGTTGTAGAGGCGAGCTGTATGTCTCTTTTATATGTTAGATATATATAGCGGGCGTTTAGTCTCTACCTTCGGGCGTTTAGTCTTTACTTTTGGGCGTTTTGGTAACGGGCGTTTGGGCTAGGGGGCGTTTAGACCTGTTACCCCTCTGACATAGCCATGCTTTAATACACAGGGTCTATGTATACGGAATATATTACTATGCAGTCATTGCTCTTGTATTTTGTGCACCTCCAGCACCTCCACTATGCAGCAAAGAATCACTGTTGAAATGTAATTAAGATAAAATCTACACATCTGAAGTGGTTGGCCATTCATCAAGAAATTACACTCAGCTGAACAAAAACTTGAAATGAATTATTCTATTACCTGATTACTGTTGGAATGTTAGTGTTTGTTTTCTGCCGGAGAACACATAATCCACCAAATGTTAATTGCAATGATGAGAATGCTTGTTTTTGTTTTTCTTTGTTCCGTGCTGCATTAGTTAGAATAACCACACTGTAAAATACTTGTGTAACTACTCTGGTGATGCTGACTAGTTAATGGGGAAGTTTAAAGTGAATACAAAAGAATCTGTAGCTGCACGTGTATTGAAGAACAAAGCTTTACAGGATGTTACACTTCCCTCCTGCACTGCCGGCTTGTCTAAGGCCTAAGGGGAATCTACGCTCCTAGTGTCTCACTCCACTCGAGCGTAGTGTCCCGCTGTGGACATGGGCAGCCATCTCTGGGCGCGTTCAGCTCAACCTCGGCCTAGTCCCGTGTTAATCTCATATTAATTGTTGTTTTACAGTCAATATTAGCCATGCTATTTTAGAGCTCCTTCGTGGCTGTTGAAATATTTCATCTGAGCTGCATATGGTTAGCTGACACATTGCAATAGGGCATAGCACCCAGATGCTCGCTAATGCCCTTGTTAAGGATGCTGGGTAAAAACCAAAAGATTAAATCGTGCAGCACTGCTGACAAAACGGCAGATATTATGATAGGGAGGGATAAGAGAATTAATTCAGGTTCTTGTTTGGTTAAAATCCTGGTCTAGTTTAATAGAACCTGTAATAGCATTACATAGCCTCTGTCAGACAGTGCCTGTCTTCTGATTTATTACATGCCATCACTCCCCTGCAAGCACTATCATATTTACAATTTAGATAATGGGGAATCACAAAATTTCAATAAAATAAACATTTACCAAAATTATAAATTACAAATTTAGTGACTGTGCTCATGACAACCCCATTTTTCAGTGTTGGTTTTTTGGTTGTTTCTGATTTTTAGCAAACTCATTTGCCTCTTAGTCATATAATGTTACATGTGTCACCCAGTGAAAGATTGGTTCATGTCAGATTGTCCATCTTAGTTGAATATCAACTTCCCATGGAAACAGGTGTACTTTCTGTTTTATTCTCCACATATGTGCCATATGTATTGTTTATCACTCCAGTTTTAAAAAAATGGATAAAGTGCTTTATCATGGCATTAAAAATCCCCAGAGGACCTCTTTATGGAATGTACATGTTATCTGCAATATGCTCAGGGCTTTATTATCTGTACATGGCTTCTTTATAGAATCTATACAGGATTTCATTCTAGAATGTATACAGGACTTCATTCTAGAATGTATACAGGACTTCATTCTAGAATGTATACAAGGTATCATTGAAGAACCAATGGATGACTTTACAACTAATGTATAATGTTATTGGTAGTCTTATCACTTGGCAAACTGGTTATATACAAGAAGAAAGTCTAAGTTAAACACAAAGTTATGTGGGTTAATTTGCACATTCAGTGTATTTCCATTGTTTCAGATTATATTTTAAATCGATTAGATGATTTTGTGTGACTTAACCTGATAAACTAATATCCTTATATCTTTTTTTAAAGGCGATCCCTGGCCCAGGACGCTATGAAATAAAGGGACAGTTTGATCAGCCGGCACCAATTCTGAATACAGAGGGTTTAGAAGTGGAACACCCTCCCTTCATGACACAAGCTAAGGTAAAACACACATCCAATTCAATATAATTTACACTGTGTTTCATCAAATAAATTGCGGTTTCAGCTTACCTGGCCATTAACTTCTACCCATCCAGCAAGACATTTAACAAAATTAACTGGAAAGAATTTAGTGTGGCAAAAAAAGACTTTCTGTACTAAAGCCTTTGCATTATGTGTAAAATCGGAAGGTACAGAAAGATATTTACCTAAATAAAGGCAGGTGGTTGGACCAGCGCTTCCTGTGCCCTGGGGCTCTCTGAGCTAAGGTGCTCCAGGAAGCTGATGTTGCCAGTGTCCCTCAGGGTGGTTTCATTCACCCATTGGGCTGGCACGCCTTCATATGAGTGAAACAAACTTAAGTATGTCATAAAACTATTATCCATCAAAGAAACAAACCGACCTCAATAAAGAAAGTGACACTCATGCTAACCAGTGTATTTCTAAAACTTATTACTCATGATTTAAAGTCTCAATACTGAGTCGCATATAACCTACTCTCCAAAACAAGATGATATGAAAACTTGTGTGTTAGTATCTGATGATCATCACACATGATCATCCTGGTGTTTGAAGGAAGATGCATGAAGAAGGCATATATCTGTTCAGTATGTATCTGCGAGTGGAATGATTGATGTGCTGTACTGTGAGGAATGTTTAATGATCTACTCTATAGATGTGATATTGCTCACCCAGACCTTCCAATCAATCAATGGAGAATAGCTAATGATTTCCTCTCTTCTTTTTCTCCTTCATGTTTTATTGAACAGTTTGGCGGTGCCTCATCAATCACCGATCATGCCAACATCACATATGTTCCGATCAGCATTTCTTTACCGTTTACATCCATTTATTTCCACTTACTTACTTCAATAGTTGACACTCTTGTCTCCAGCAGCCTCTATTAGTATTAGTTATTACTGTCACGCTTTAACTTATCAGTCTAATAAAGGTTGTATATGCAGCTTTACCAATTTCCTTGTACAGGCTTTCTTAGGCACATGTAGCAAATCTTCATATTAGTATTCTTTGCAAATGCTTGCAAGTCTCGTGTTTTGGTTTTTTTTTAATTTATGTTTATGAAGTCATTACAAAATACATAACATCCATTCTATAGCAACTGAACTAAGTCTAAATTGTTTTTTGTTTGTTTTGTTTTTGTTTTTTTTTTTTTTGTGGGGAAGGGAGTCAGGGTCTATTTTGAAATGATGATATCTTAAGTAGATTTGTCTCTGTTTCATCATTTTATACTATTTTTTATAACTTCTTTCTTTATAAACAGAGATTCGGCACGACTAAAGGCAACACTCCTGCCCCTGGGTCTTACAATGATCCACGTCACGCCCTAGAAGCTGTCAATCGAATGGCTGGGTTAAAGAGAAGTCCCTTTGGTCAGACATCAGTCAGATTTGACACGGGGCCTCGTCTAAGGAAAACACCAGGTAGGTTCCGTAATCTGTGTTCTTTGTGAAACCACATTTGACAAACAAGTTCAAATCTGGATACATACAGGGAGGTGACTATGGAAATCATGGGGGGCTATAGTAGACTCCAAACACAAGCAAAATCAGTGTATATGTAAAATGTACTTTAACTCTAATAACAAATAAAACAATCAAACAGAAGTCCTCCATTAGTCACGTACATTATTTTCCAAAGATTTCTCCTCAAGAGATTTGGTGCCCGTTGTATGAATCCTGTATATTCTGAGTATATTTTAATCATAGTTGACTAATGGCTTCAGTATTAATATAAGTGAATGGGTTAGTAAGGGTTCAATCACCATAGCTTTGTTCTCTGTGATAAACCCCGTCCAGGGAGTTTCTGTGATTTTACCAGGATGGGCCATCCATCATTTATCTGTCATTTTTAGTCAATAATGCGTAGTGCTATGGGAGTGATGTGTCCGACTAGCAAGCATCCCACTACATGAACTGGATCATGTTTCTACTGACCTTCTAATTTCATAATAGACCACTGTGTCTAGTGATAGATTTTCTACTTTGTTATCGCTAGGCATTTTGGTCTAGTCAGACCGAAAGAATGTTTTGTTTTTTAACTTTTTTTGAGGAAACTGGTTTTCCTGGTGTCAGTTATCTGAGTCACTGAGTACGGTTTGTATGAGTATTCTAATCATCAACCACTTATTGACTGGGCTTATGCATCTTTCACTTCTTTCCCTTATGTAGAGTGCAGGTTATTAACCAGTCAGCAGAATTTGACAAAGTCAGAAACTTTCTAGTACATACACTGATGTAAAAAAGAGTTTAAGAACATCTCTTTGGAAAGGTGAAAGATTAAAGACCTACATGTATGCTGGAAGCCCAAAAGTTTAAGAAAAATACTGGAAGTCAGAACTGTTAAAGATCTATGCTGGAAAGAAGAAATGTTTAAGACCAATGCTGGAAGTCAGGCATGTTTAAGACCAATACTGAAGGAAAGAATTGTAAAAGAACACTGCTGCAAGTCAAAATGTTTAAGACCAATACTGAAGGGAAGTACTGTAAAAGAACAATGCTGTAAGTCAGAAATGTTTTAGACCAATACTGGAAAGAAGAAATGTTAAAGACCAACACTGG
>JAVFBZ010143767.1:11504-26442 GCA_032466195.1 Katharina tunicata | reverse complement strand
TGTAAAAGAACAATGCTGTAAGTCAGAAATGTTTTAGACCAATACTGGAAAGAAGAAATGTTAAAGACCAACACTGGAAGTCAGGCATGTTTAAGACCAATACTGAAGGGAAGAATTGTTAAAGAAGAATGCTGCAAGTCAGAAATGTTTTAGACCAATACTGGAAGGAAGAAATGTTAGAGAACAATGCTAAAATGTTAAAGACCAATAAACCAATTTTTTCCATTATCCTTATCAAATTCCTGAAAGTTTTCAAAGCTACATGTATCTTATAAAAGAGTGTGATATTCATCAACACTCAAAATCTGAACTTCAATTTCTCAATACTTTCTTAGGTCTTTTACACTTATGGTGAAATAAAAATCAATCAACCAATAATGGAAGGAAGAAATGTTAAGTACCAATACTGAAAAGAAAGATTGTTAAGACCAATGCTGCAAGTCAGAAATGTTTAGTACCAATACTGGAAGGAAGAAATGTTTAGTACCAATACTGGAAGGAAGAAATGTTAAAGAAGAATGCTGCAAGTCAGAAGTGTTAAAGACCAATACTGGACGGAAGAAATGTATATGACCAATGCTGCAAGTCAGAAGTGTTAAAGACCAATACTGAAAGGAAGAAATATCACAGAACATTGCTGGAAGTCAGAAATGTTTAGTGCCAATACTGGAGGGAAGAAATGTATAAGACCAATGCTGAAAGTCAGAAATGTTTAGTACCAATACTGGAAGGAAGAAATGCTTAAGACCAATGCTGAAAGTCAGAAATGTTACAAATCAAGTCTGAAAGTCAGAGACTTTAACTTTCCCATACAAAGAGTAAGAGTCAAGGGGAATTATAAAGGATACTGGAAATCAAAAAGGTTTAGTCGTAAAGAACGAGAGTCAGAAACGTAAAAAGGCAAACACCTTATATCACTGAGAGCAAGTGCAAGAAAGGTCCTATGAAACTTTAATCCAAAACATTCGGCTGAATAATGGAATGCATCTAGAATGTAATTGATAAGAAAAAAACGGTAGAAAAAATTGGACTTCATTCTACACAAGCAGTTAAATTGTTGATGAGGCACCCCTATAGATGGCTGTGCTTTTATGGAGGCTTCTCCACACCACAGGTTCAGACACAAACACCGAAAGTCACAAAGGTCATAAGAGGTTAATGTGAACAGTTTGACCCTCTGAATCATCTTTTGTATTATTGTAGACCATCAATCAGAGTCTGTCTAATCATGAAAATTTGGCAGGTAGAAAAAGGGAGTGATGATTTTTTTTACCAATACTCAAAAATTTCGTCCCATGTGTTCTATTACAACCTCTTACAACACACATTATGTGTTCGTGCATGACTCATTGCCATTAAATATTAAACAATTTAATTAACAAAGGGGAGTAATTTAAACAGGGCGCAGAGCTTTACACCCATGATCTCCATTTTTTGGGAGATTTATTGCTGATCAAATTAGGAAAATATTTTTTTTTAAAAAAGCAAAGCAAGATTAAATCAAATAAACTTTTTATTTTATTTTTTTTTGGACAACTTAATATAACTGTTTTAATAATGTGTTTCCAGAGCTTTTTTAGGAATAGTTCTATTTTACTTACATTAATTTGGATATAATATTTACTTTTATTAAAGGTCCTGGCGCGTATAACATAACAGGTTTGGGTTCAGAGAGCATGAGAAAGGCGTACATTGAGAGCACTCGAAGGGGAGTGTTTGGCACCACCACAATGCGAGTGGTCAATCTGACTGATAAGGACAAGACGGAACTACCTGGCCCCGCCCAGTATCAGCTGAAAGAGAAACCATTCAATAGTCGATATCAACAACTCTCATCCATGTTTGCTTCTAACAGTTCAAGGATGGCCGAAACACCCAACATTATCAAAGTAAGTGAATGTTATCTTATTTATCGAGTCTGTCATATGCACAGTGTGTATTCTTTCATAAGACATTGCCACATATCCATTTCTTTAAATTCACAAGTGAAATAACCATTAGAACGGCAAAAAATCACAATTAAACAAACAACAAGCTAAATCTTTTTGTTTGTTTTATTATTATGTGTGTTCTCACATGATTATAAAAATTGATACACTATGCTTGCTATCAACATATATCTTGCTTTTCAATAACTGACAAATTATTACTTCTCCATGTAAAGTATGCTATGCATTGCTGTGAAACCCTTGTAAAATATGGATTAAAACATTATATGGCCATTGTTTTTCCAGTTTTACTTTAGTGTTTTGATCTGTTAAAAGTAAAAATGTAGAAAATTGTCATTTTTAAGGCAGGACATGGATGTGCTGCATTGTTGCGTTTTCTCATTAAACCTTAGCTGCTAATGAATGTATTTATACATGTTAGTATCTAATTATTGTTGTGTTTTAATCAATCTTGTGTGTATAAAACCAATGAGGCAACCCAAATTCATTTGGAAAAATATTTGTTGTCATTAGCGTTGTGAATGTTATTACGGCTGTCATATATCTGGTTTGATATTCTGCACTGGAAGCATGGGATGTTTGATGGGAAATGAATTTAGAGTTGCACAAACTTAATCCTTTGTTATCAAGTTTATTTTCAAATGATCAAAGGAAGGCTGGTCTGTAATAAAGGTCTATCGAACAAACCTTGTACAAAAGCAGTGAGTCAACTAAATGGAAAGTGAATGGATTAATGAAGAGAATTACAATTAATGAAATAAACCTCACCACAGAAATATGCTTTGTTTGTTCCATACTTGTGTAACCAACAATTCAGCTGTTAGCTGTACACTTTATGCCATTAGCCAAACTCTGTAATCATTGCTTGTAGGTCTTTGTGGCACAGTTGAATCTTTCCTTTTCTTATACCCCTTTTCCCCTCAAACATAGACCCTATACTCAGTTTGGTTTTTCTGCTTTTCACAATTGCAGTACTATGATAACCAGTATATATTTAACATTGTGTACCCTGTTGTTTTTTTTTCTATCCGACATCCTCTGTTCAAATGTAGATTCATAGATTAAAGACTAATTTGCCAATCTGTGAAAGGTTAATTGTAGGGTATTGACATGGTTAGCATTTATACATCACCTGATATGTCTGATAGCATCATAAGTGATTAGATTAAAATCTAGATAATCCAGAATATGAGGGTAGAGTCTGGCTTATTAAAAAATAGGAACATACAAAAATGAATGTGTCATTCTTCACAAATAAAGATAATTATTTGTAAATTGTTGTGGTCTCCACACAGATATTACATGTTATTGATTAACTTGGTTTTGCCTTTATAGAGCCAGAAACTCTTGGTGTATCCCTGAATTAGCTCCGTTAATTCAATAGTAAACTTGGAATTCTAGAAACTCTTTTATAAAATTCTTGAACAGCCTTGAACAGGTATTCAAAGGTCTATTGTGCCTTTATTAGGACATACTTAGCATAAGAGGAATTTATTCGTTACAAGGGTAGTGCAATTAGTATTTGTCTGAGCTCATTTTGATTAAATAAGTGCAGTTGGATGTTTAGAGCATGTAAAGTCTGACTGAGACTCATGGACTCCTAACCCTGTGTCTGCCATGTCTGAGAATGCACAGAATAGTTAACAGGAACACTGATATCATAGGAGAGGAGTAAAGTCAGCTTTAACAGCCCTTTGTTATGGCCGGAGTGGTGTAATTATCAACAGGGATGCTCCCAGACTTGGTCATACCCCACTAAATGTCCTCCGTGGCGGCGTTGACAGGACGCTGGAATGGGTCATCTTGTCACCTGCTCGTGTTTTCTTGATGCGCTTGAGCCCCCAGAGAGTCATGCTGTCTCTCCCAGAACAATAGATTCTCAGACAGACTGAGAGTGACCAGAGCCACCAAACAAGGCTAATTAACAATAAACTATCACAGAGTCCATCTATTATCCTCTCTTGTCAAAATCCTCATTTCCATTGTGAGGAGGTAAAAAATTGAAAAAACTCATTAGCCCATTATGGTTGTTAATCAGTGTAAGGGTGTATGAGTGGTGTGAGGCTAATACCCACATAACTCTATCACAAATACAAATCCTTTGAACAATGATAACAGAACATTGTAGATGGGAAACTGCTTTTTATCATCTTCGAAGTTAATCTTTGTAATTTCCTTAGATGGGTTTAGTCAAATGAGTTAATAAATCATTTGTCTTAAATGTGAATATGATGGCTATCAGTGACTTGCAACCTTCAGATATTTTCACTAAGTCTCAGGCCAGGTCCTGTGGCTGCAAAGTTACCCATGAAATAAATAACTGGCTTAGATCTGTGAATGCAAAATTACACATGAAATAAATAACTGGCTTAGATAAGTGAATACAAAATTACACATGAAATAAAATTATTTCTTTCCTAAAAAATGAGATCACTTGGTGAACTGGACTGAAGAAATGAATGCACAATTCAAATTTCTGACATTATTTTTTATAGAAAACTTTATTTGAGGAGATAAAGCTATTATTACATCATTTTCAAATCTGCCTTTCATGAACTTCCCAGATAAGCTTAGCCACTCATGTTTAATTGACATAAAGCGGAGTGCACCATTAAACATCATTCAAACAATTAGAAATTGGGCGAAGCAGAGCTTTATCCTTTGTTTTAAATCTCTCTTAATCTTCAAAGTGACAGATCATCGGATGTGACACTGCAGCCCGTCTTCTGTAACAATTAAATTCAATGTCTGATCAAGTGCGCCATACAGACCCTCCCCTCTGAAAACTCGCCTTGGAAACAATAAAACAGGGCTTTTATCTCATTTTTGGACAATATTTCTTCAATCTTGTGTCGCCTGAAGGTCAATGATTGTCGTGGTGAATTTGGAGCAATCTGATTGGTGGATAATCCTCAAGGGATGGAATTTTGTCTCATTCTCACCTTGCTCCAAAGACAGTGTGTTCAATAATTCATAGTTATCACCCATTGTCTTTGTTTCAGCCAGACCTGTTAGTGTTTCAGTGCTCCCTTTAATTTACTGACAGATTCTTTGTTTGCGTGTTAGTTCGTTCTGGGTGCTGACTGATTATCCTCTCAAGCCATTGGCCATGTCCTCTGGCTATTTCGGCCAATCAGACACATGCATGGCTTTGTGCACTGATAACCCATCCCATGTAACAATGGTGGGTTAGGTAGAATGCTCCCCCAGCCTGCTGGCAGGTAATTGAAACTTAGTAATCAGGCATAATACCTGAGGGCTGGTCTAGAAATCTAATTGGATTATGCTTGATTATGTGAAATATGATTAATAGAGGACACTGAAAGGTCAAAATCACCATCAGGTCATCATCAATGATCTGCCCGTTCTGGAAAATTTCTCTGCTTTTCTCTTCAAAAAGTTCCCTTCTTATCCAGTCATTGTCTGGGGATGGATCTAATGGCAGTGATAATGAGAAAGTTTTAACCAGAAACTAGTACATGTTTGACACAAATTTAGGATAATTTTGTAACTTTTCCAAAACATAACATTCAGAATATCTTACATTTTTTTTACACAAATTTATAAGAGCTTTGTAAGAGGTTATGATCTTATTGTTAAATTTCTGTACAGTTTCTGTACAGTATGGAATACATATTATTGTGTATGATAATGAATGATAGTTTCTTGTTCATTTTTGCTTCCTGTGTCATATTCCAATCCGTTTAATGTAGTGGCCTTGATTAGATAGACTGTGGTCGAATGAAACTAAACATCCTCAGGGATGATTTTTAATAAACATATTCCATTTCTTTAATTATGTGGCTTTATTTTTCTTGATGGTGTCTGTGTATTTTTTGCCTGGAATTCCCTTTTATAGAATCAGTAATTGATCCGTATCAAAGTGAACTAATGGCTGGGGGCTTCAGTGTTGATATTTGGTTTCACTTTCCACCTCTCTGGCCATCATGCCTTGAAAACATTCATCCATTACAGAGCAGCTGGTCATTTCAAGTCGTGCATGTCACCGGCTTTAAGACCTGCCTTGCTTAATTTGTTTGATAATGCCTTCATCGCTGACATTTTTGATTGCATTTTGAGGAAGCTAGGACAAGCAGCCAAGTATTTGAGAGACATTAACACTTCAAAGGTGCTCTAAATGGTGTGGTGCGTCTGTGGCTGGGGAACAGGAAGATCAACTCCCGGAGACAAGGGGAGGGAAACATGAATGGGATAAAACCCACAGCTAAACACTAACTCAGACTCCAGAACAAACCATTTCCTGGTTACTGATGAATATCTATGAGTTTTAATATTTAGAGCTGTCTAGAGAAAGTTTGTTGAAAGTATACTCAATACTGATAAAAATTCTAAGTCATTATTGTCTGATAAAAGTACAAGTAGTTGATTTGTTGTCCCAGGGTAGGACATGGAATTACGCCTCATAACATCTGTCAAGCCACTCCCCATCGCAGTTTACACTTTCTCCGAACAGATTCTCACACCAAGGGGTCATGTTTTATTCACACTTCTTGGTTACTTTGATAACATTGATCCTGTTACTGCTCTGTTACAATGGCATCCTACCCCTTCCCTCTAATTTTCTCAGTGGGTGGAACCTTTCTCTGAATCCAAGAAACCACTTTTGGGAATTAGCAGCCTTTTACGTCATTAAATATATATGCTTCCTTTTAACTGTCTTTGTGTTCATGGTTTAAAAATAAAAGCTATGATTCACTGAGGAAAACACCTGGCTGACAATCCACTGTCTGAGTTTCACTAAATTAAATCATAGGATAAGCTCTGAAGACACAAGTCTTATAATTAGGTTTTGTTCAAGAGATCACCAATTGGTGCTGCCACAAAAATCCTAAAACTAAAGCCTTGTAAGATTATTTTGGTGATTATCTCTATTAAATATGTGGTATGCTTAACTTTGATAAATTTTTGTATTTTATTTTCCTTTTTCCGCTGGCTGAGGAGTTCTTATGGTGGTTTTTACGGGATTTCTTGGTGGTTTCCATTATTCCCTGGCAATACAAATCACCTTTCAGGTGAAATACTCTTGATTATGATGTTTAACAAAAAAAAAATCAAAAAATGCAAACCTTTATCACCAATGCCACTGCTAATTTGCCTATGCAATAAATCACAGCAATGTAACCTCATTTTGACTAAGTTGACAACAATGCAAAAATGGTTGTAATGTATCCTCAATGCATGTCATTTATCCATAAGAAATGTAACCTCTGCACAAAAAGTGTATCCTAGCGCCAACGTTAAGATGAAAAAGTACATGTATGCATCTGCGTTGAACTTTCTCTCTTTTACCGTTCTTTTTTATAATAATAACTCTTGTTAAAGTAACACAGACAAGTTATTCTGATAATCTAGATACATGTACGTTGTCAATATTGCTAGATAAGCTAAACAGTAACAAGTTTCAAAACCAGTTACCTAACCTTCTGTAAGTATTTGATTATTTCATGGATACCCACTAATGAAACCATAGGATAATCTGTTTGACACTGTTATACTTTACTGGCTCAGTTTTTGGTCCCCATCCGCTCTATGTTGTATTGAGTTATTGATATGGGGAGTGTAATGTTCCAACAAAGTCATCTTAAGCCCCCAAAGCCTGGGGCATATTTGCCCATTTGTTGATTTTCATTCCATGATATCAGTTTGTTTTGTAAGATGATACTTAATGCCAAAAACCTGTGAAATCTGGCCATGTTTGATATGCTCTTGTGAGTCATTGGGCTGGAGAAATAATACATACTGATCACACAATATCATTACTCAACCAGTTGATTTACTGCTGTGTGCCACACGTCTCCCAAAAATGCCTCCAGGGCTAGTTGGTGAGCTTTGGGGTGATTTGCCAGGGCAGAGAGTGGCTGGGTGTTAGGATTTCTGGAGTTAGGAAAACCATTTATCATATCTATCAATATTATAGAGATGGTTGTGGAGTTAATCCTGTATTACAGGGACTGTATAAATCACCCATTATCTCTGTCCATCTCTTCCAGTACATGAACCATGGTATAATGCCCACAAAACAATCAAATACCAGCTCAGCCATGTTATATAGTAATATCCTCTATCTTGGATATTTAACCTCAAATCATTTATGTTCTAAATGCCTCCCCTCTGGTCTATGTCAGCTAAACATTGCAGTCAGTGTACCTCCCACCGATGTGATTGATGAATTCTGTCTCCCATGAAATGAAACTTTTAGGATTCAGATTTGTTTTAATGTTTTCTCTTTGGTTGACTCTCGTATTCATATATACTTGTAAAGGTACTAAGATCAATTGACTGTTTTTATTGCAGCACCAAAACATAGTGTAATAAATATTTCTTCTCCTGTTTCTCGGAATCTTTGAAGATCATGCATACCTATCTTTTATGAACTATTTATTATGGACCCAATTTATGCTGAATTTCAACTTTGGATAAACAAACTTTAGATAATTCTGAACAATATTATAAAATAGATACAGAAGGATGATTTGTTGTTTTCTGGTTGTACTTGTCTTCGGTTAAGTTGATAGTGGAACAATGGAGACTGTATCTTCAGACCACACAGAGTGCCCACTGACTATCTACCACAGAGAGCACCTGTCAAATAATGTTTGTTGTATACCTGAACAGTTCCACCATACCATATGTTACATCCCTTGTATCTCTTTTCTCTTGATATTCTGATTAGACCTTTCTTTCATTGGAAGATTTAAACCTATGTCCATGTTTTTGGACACTTCAGGCTGTTTCTTCTCCACCTATTTCTGTATGTTCTGATATGGTCCTTGCACTATCTCATTCTGCCTACTGATCAGCGGATATTACCTGTCTGTTTAATCTCTCCATTCACACCTGCAGCTACATGTGATATGGTTATATCAATACCAAACTGGTCCTAGCTAGGATAACCAAAATTTAATAACCTCATGAAACTAGGATCAATGCAATACTAATCAGACACAAAATGCAAACAGCAACAGGTTTGATTGCTTGGTTCTGAGTGTCATTTATTGATGGATTGTTAGATGTCAGATCCTGGTAAATGTTAAAGTCGATCCCTTATCATCTTACTCTGGTTATCAAAGGATGGAACCCATGTCACAAAATCACATGATCTTACCTGTAGACCGGATCTTACCTACAATAGTTAGATACAGATCTGCAACCCATATCACAAACCACACAAAACTGTCTTTGCATGAAGCAATATTTGGATTATGTGAATGAAAGTCAACCCCAATGAATGTCAATGATGAAATGATCTTTGATTGAAGGTAGTTAATATCTGATAAAGAACAGTTGGATGAATGTCTTCATTCTATATCATTCAGGAGCTTAGAATTATTGTATGCTAATTCAAATAACTTGACAAAAGTGTGAAACCCATCCCTCAAATCAAAGGGACTTTACACTGCAATCAGTCAGTAGGCAAGTCTGGAACCAGCACACCTGGGCTGCACTTCGTGGGTGCCTTGATAGTGACCTACCTTAAACTGGGACCAGAGTGTAAGATTAGATCCTTTTCATTAGGAAATTAAGCATTGTTTTCTTTTACTGAAGTGTGTTAATGCACAAGATTATTTATTCCTGGTATTTTAAAGTTGGGTGATCAGTATTTTATAGCCTGACATTTATGTGTTAGTGTTGTTTAGACCTCCATTAATTCTGATCATTTTATTAGTGATCTGACAGCTTACCCTTGTAAATTAACTGTATGACAAAGGCTAAAAAAGCCAAAGACTGTAATTTGAGGATCAAATTTAAAAGCATTACATAGTGTATTAGTGATTGTCCATGGAGGGGAGGTAATGCATACAAACTAGCTGACTTGACATATTTATTGATTCTGTTCTATAGCCAGCTGCCCATCACAGCCACCCAGCCAACTAAGTCAATGGTTTGTGGAAGAGCAATCAATTACCTATTGGGCGAGCTTGTCACTACACAAACTTCATATTAGCAGCATTCTTTGGTACTGACATTTACCAATCTTCAATAAGTTGAATAACATTAAGAGCATTCTTAGTGGATAGCCAGAACTAACATGTGGGTAAATGAAGAAGATTGTTAATTTGTAAGTGCTATCAATCAATGGTTGTTCTGATTGTGCTAGTACATTCCTTTACTCAGTAACCAGCGTTGTTGTCATCTGTTAGTCAATAGTTATGAGATGAGCAGACAAGGAGGCTCCAAATAAAACCGACAGCTAATCACCAGCCAATTGTTCCCGCAAACACTTCACCATGTTTATAGACCTAATCTAATTTCTCTTCATGAAATCAATGTCTTGTACACATGACAGAATGAATATTGTATAGTCCACCCCTTCAAACAGTTAATTGTTAGTCCTTCAGCGTGGATTCATGAATATTTATAAATTTAGTCAATTTTCAATGCCCCTCTCAAACAACATTAACTCAGATGATATTGGTGTAAATGGTTTATTTTATTCCTTCAGCATATACTCATTTTTTGTATTATGGTTTGCAAATGTTTATCAAATTGATCAGGTTTCAATTGTTTTGAATTCATTTTAAATCTCCATTTAGAACAAGTCTATTGCAGATGTGCAAACTATCATAGAAATGTTTCTGGAATATTATGAAGAACTAGTGCTCAACCAGTTCTGTTGCCCCAACATAATGTTTCTGAAAGACAAGATTAACCTGCTTTATTGTACTGGTAGCCTCCTGAAATATAAATTATCTCTCTTCCATTTTTGCTTATGTTATGATCCTGTTATCCTTGTCATTTATTTCCAGTGGCTGGCCCTTGGGTCAAACTACTAAATGGATGATGATTACCCAGAGAAAATAAACAAGGAGTAGATTAAACTTACCTTAAAATATGATACGTTTCAAGTTTGACAGTTGGATTTTATTTCAAAAGTGTTTGTTGAATGTTATTGCAAAATCTTTGTTAGTGCATGTTTCCTGTGATTGATAATACAAAATTCCCAGGTTATCCCTGGAGAATAAAAAAAAACTAAATATCCTGGCTGTGAGAATTTTAATGTTGATTGAGTTAACGATGACATTAAGCTGTGTATGCTGTTCTCAAAGCAGTGTTTGTATTCAGAACAAACCATGGGGTGTGTAGGTAATCAAGTCAGGAGATAAAACTGGAATATTCTCTTAATAAAGATGAACAGCTATAATATATCTAATGTTTTTAATGGACCCGTTTCACAGCCCCCCCTTGTGGCTTTTTGCCTGTGTCTGTCAGCTTGTCACAACAATTTACATGTTATAGAAAGGTATATTTTGATTATCACAGACTGCTCTCTGTTTCCTAATCAGGTCTACCCTCAAAGCTCATCGTTCAGGATATTCCAGGGGCAAAAAACTGGTCAGCCTCGTACAACCAACACACTTCATCTCTGTCAGCAAGATTTAATTTTGTCAGATTGCTGGCCTAAAAACAGTAGAGAACTCTGTGGATTTTTGGTTTAAGTGACCATTTCAATGTGAGATCTGTGGGTTTGTGGTAGAACACATGGAGGTCGCTGTCTCTTGTATTTATTGTTATGATCACTAAAGTTAAGAGTGTGGGTGCTTGTGGAGTTTAGTGCTAAGCATTCCAAAAGCTCTCCCTGTTGCATGAGTCATCAGAGATCTGTTGCTCGACTTTCTACTCTCCTCTAATCCACCAATAAAATTGGACTCCCTGAACATTTCTCGATATCAGAGTTGATGTGGATTTTCTCTGGCCTATGATTTAGTTGTGTTTGATTGTAGGGGTTGTAATATTGTTAGTAAATCATCATGGGGACTTGGCAACCCTAAACATGCTAAACCCCGCTCCTGCATTAAACCTCCCAGGCTCTTATCCGACTGCCTGTTGCTGGTGTAACTCCTGTAATCTCTATCTGAGATGTAACCGGCTGTGTCTCAGAATCTCATCAAATTGATGTGATTAAATGAAACACTGTGAGCTACAATTGATGATTATCTAGAGAGTAGCTAGGCACTATTGGTTTAGGATGTAGTTTGATCAAATCAATCACTGTATTAACTTAAGGCTCTGTAACAAATCTCATATGAACTCTGTTATAAAACAAAAATTGAATTTATAGATTCACCAAAATGTAGATATAAATATAAATATATTTTATAAATGTAAGTCTCAGAAGCTGCATTTCTCCACAGGAGATTATAGAAGCCAGGACATGGCTGACTAGGCATACTTTTTTCCCACTGAAGCAGTTTGAACTAAAGTGAAAGTATTTTATTTCTCTGGACAGACTACACCATCTGAAGCAATCTGAAGGTCAAACTAGTTGACATTTGGTTTGTCCACTGGAGTCACTGATACTCTTGTCGTATTTGACCAGTCTGTGTAATATCTCAGAGTAATTGTCTCTAGAGTCTGTAATATTCCTCTTGTATTTGACCAGTCCATGTATTTCAAGAGCATCTGTCAGAGATTAATTTAATATAGAACTTTTGGTTTGGACTCCTAACGTCTGGTTGCCAGATTAACCTTTAAATTTCCAGCTGATTGAAGAATAACTAGCAGCAGTAAGATTTCCATCTGTGTCAAATACTCATTACCTCAGATTGCTTTCCTACGCAGCCATTTATAGTTTATATGTTGCCTGTGGTTTTTAGACTTGTGAATATTGTTTTATTATTTCAAGCACATGATTTATTACAATTTCTTTTTCCGTCTGGATAAATTGATCAGCTTGTTCAAAGAGCATATGGAGTTGTTCAAATGTCCATGTTGGTAATAAGTTATTAATCACATAACTAGAAGACCAAAATCTTCTAACCTTATATCACTAAATAAAAATGACTATTATTTTACATTTTTCACACCTGGTAATTTAAAGTCAAAATGTCATAACAGACTGTTCATCTATTATTCTGTAACATGAGGATATATACGAATCTTAAGAATACTGTAAATCACATACAGTAAATTTGTCATCTTTGTGATTTCTGTGTCTGTGTGTAATTGTAGGAAATTCCCCCACCTGGATCCTATGATGTGGGACACGCCTTTGATAAGTCACAGATTAAAGGAGAGAGACAAAACCCTCGTAATGATGCAGCTGCCAGAAAACAGGGATCATTTTTATCATCAACATCAAGATTTGCTCCACCCAGAGACATTATCTTGGTTGGATCAGATATAGAAAATCCAGGTAAGCATTTATTGATAAATTCTGAAGATGATACTGTCTTCTACCAGGTAGTCTCATTACATTATTTAATATGGATGGAGATCCCTTAGATTTAGTTTTGCAGTATTCCCTATTGGATAATGGTTAGATATTGGCATCATATTTTCCTGGAAATGTGAGTATCAAATATAGCAAAATAACCTTGTGAACACAGATCAGGGTGATCATTGCATTGGAAATAAAGATTCTAAAGGTGAAAGTAAGGCAAAGAGCCATGGCTGCTTGATATCAATAATGGTAGCTTTTATTTGTTTGGTAGCCCTCTGGCTAAGGGCAGTATGTTTCCAGATTATATGCATGCTGTCATAATAAGCACTGGGTGAATATTATCTTCCCAACAGCAAAATACTAAAGTGACTACACATTTTATGGTTGTGTTATAAAGAGTTCCTGTTGCCCCCTTCTCTGTACCCGGAATAGGTTCAATCCCCCCTGTGAACCTTAGGTATATAAGGGAAGTTTTCCAGTGGCTGCAGAGTTCGCGGGGTGGTTTTTACGAGGTTTCTTACTGGTTTTCCACTATACACCAGCACAGCAAAGTAATAATTAATATTAGGTCGTCATAAAGGTGAAATAGTCTTGAGCGTTTAACACCAATCAATCAATGAACCATATTTGTTTGGTCACCTCATCTGTGGATTGAGGATTATTTTCTTTGCACGCAAATTTACGTTGACGAGCCTGTATAATATGGCATGATTTATATTCTTGTACTTCTTTAAATTAAAACATTTACAATGTAATGAAAGCTTTTAATTTTCTTTATGAATGCATAGGCTCGTAATACCTGCTGTAAAAGGTTGAATATTGTTTTCTGGAACTGATATGGTTTCAGACAGAACGGAAAAATCTTGGACAGGAACAGAGCAATTTGATTTATGGGATCATTTCGATTTGTTTTATTGGTTTCTGTCTCAGTCACATTACCCTTACATGGTATTCAATCAGGATTAGGTTTTGTCTACTATTCTCCACCTAGCCTGATAACATTCCCCGTCACAGTCTTCCAATCTCTGAACTTTCTCACTATCGTTTGATCGCTGTCGTTTCTTCTGAGCTGTTCTCAATAAGGTCTTGGATTGCTGGTAGAATTTGACAAGCGCTATCACACGGTAACAACGATATCATTAGGCTAGTGCCAGATGCAATCATTGATAGAACCGTCTCCTGGATTGTCTTGGACTCAATGAAACCTCTTTGTACCATTGGTATAATAGTGGCTTAGCATTTGGTGGATTTATTGTCTAGTAGATTTCAGGACAAGCACACCAGTAAGCGGATTCTTACACCCACCTAGTAACCGCCCATGTACTTACAAAGAAAGGGTCAACTCTTTGTAAAAACTCCCATCAAATATCCTCTATAGATGCAGCAGGTCAGCTGATTGTTGAGTCTTTCACCATCCACCAGTAGTACTTACTTGAAAGGGCTTGTCTTGATTGGCATTGAAATTGGATTTGTGGTGATTAAGGGGTTGTGTAGACCAATAGGGTTAGGATATTGCAGCAACAAATTGCAATTCACCAGCCATAAATCCTTCCCTACAACTTTTTTTCTTTTTCAAGTGAAATTGGACATGAGTCAGAAGCCTTGAACTTGGGGAGCCACATCTTCCTGGCACCATGTGAACCATTTAACAGTAAAGCTCCTCCTAAATGAGTTTACAAATATCTCCACTTGTTTACTGCCTATTCTTGGACATGACCAAAAAATTAACATTTACATCCCTCTTAAATACTGGTGAAATGTACTTTATTGATGCTAGTTAAACAGCTTTTCTTAATCTAAAAAGTAA
>JAVFBZ010143756.1:0-20799 GCA_032466195.1 Katharina tunicata | reverse complement strand
TACGACGTTAAACACCAATCAAACAAACAAACAAACAGTTTTGTGGTGTCAACTCATGGAAGTTTAAATTCAATCGTACTTGAGCAGACTTAGCTACCAGTTCCTGAAGACTAACTTTTGCCAGTGAATGGTCAAAGCAATGCGGTCGCATGCAAAGTAATAGCCAGAAATCAAAAACAGGGTGTCTCATTTGACATTCTTCCTATCTTTCTCATGTTAAATTTGACTGAATTAGGGTGTCTCAATGGATTTTAGGGTGTCTCAAAGACACCGAGACACCCCTCTGACTAACACTATGGTCCCCTATTTAAGTCCAGCCAGTAGATGAAAAGCGAGCAGATTTAGCTTTAAGGCTTGTTATAAGTTGTCTGTATTTCAGTGGATGCCCGGTATAAAGTGTTGCGCTGCACTGACAGATTTGCCTGATGTAATGTACAGTTAATATTGCAGGGTTTTAAATTAGCTATAATTTAAAAAAAAAAAGGGTTTTAAAGTCACCATAGAAGTGAAACAGCCTCTAGTACATGTATGTCATCAAACATCTAACAAAGGAGTGCCATGTGTTGCCATGGCGATGGAGCTTATTGCAGGCTAAACATTTTTGTGGAACAATACTCAGAGCAAATTAAATTTTCCCCCACAGGTCCAATTTGACCTGTTTAGGGGAAGATAACAAATAAAAAATCATCAGTTGTCTTTCTCATTATGCAAAATTACTAGTCTAATGGCTTCTATATTATTTTCTCTAAAACTGGTATACATATATGGCCATGAGGTTTCTATATATTGATTATTTGTACAGAGGCTAGTGACAAGTTTATAACTTATATTGTGGTAAATCCGTCAGCATTTGATCGAAATAATTCGAATTATAAAGCAGACTAGTTCATACAAGTTTTAATTTTTTTTACATTTTTGTCTTTTAAGATGCTCCAAATTGGTTAGTTAATATGTACGTTTAGCTCAGGGCCTTCTTGGCTTAAAGCTCAATTCCTGTTGCCTTTTGAATGTTGAGCTTTTTTTGATGTGTAAATCACAGACTGACTATCAAGGATTACCTTGTTTAAGTGGCATTTAAGAAGCTGGGAGTTGTTGGAATATCACAGCAAACATTATTATGGATTAACCAACCAACTTCTGCATTTATTTTGGTGACAAAAAGAATGATTAGATTTTCTCTGTCACAAAAACTGTCAAGACTGTCACGGGGGCAACATAAGCTCTGTTCAAAGGGCACTTGTCAAATCGCCTCCGTCAGTTTTACATGTATGTCAGTGAACATTATCAAATAGTTTTTATTTAGAATCTTCGTTAGGTTTTAGGGGCCCGCGCCTTGACTTGGTGGTTAGGGTGTCTGACTGCAGATCCCCCTTCGATGTACTGCACGGGTTCGAGTCTCCCAGTGGACATTAGGTGTATGAGGGAGTCACACGAGGTGACTTCGGCAATCGCCGGGGCGGTTTTTACGAGGTTTCCTCCCGGTTTTTCGCCGTATTGAGTAGGGAAGATTAAGAAGTGGAGAATCCGTCGTCATATAAATGATATACCTTTAAGTACGATGTTAAACACCAATCAAACAAACAAACAAACATTTTGTTTAATTTAAATGTAAATATCACCAGTATTACCAATGATATTTACCAAGTAATTGATTGATCATTTGATTGATTGGTTTTTAACACCGTGCTCAAGGGTATTTCTTTTTTGTCACATGACGACGGCATATTCCAGAAGGCAACTAACACAACCAGAAAATGTTGCATCTTCCATATTTGACCCTAATGTGGTGCCAGGTCAACATTTTGTTTTAGGGAGGATAGTAACTTGGTTTCCATCACCATATTTGTGGGACACAGTCACATGATGAGTAAAATAACCTTAAGAACTTCGCAAAACACTAAGCTATCATTTGTTTTTTGTTGGAAAAATAAGTTTTTTTTACTAGATTATAGATAACTTGTTCACAATGTTGAGAAATCGACCTCTATTTACTTACAAGAAAAAATAATTCACATAACATCCTTTTATGATATCATCAAAGTTTAACCTTTCATGAAAAATAAAACACAGATTGTTGATCAACTAACATTTGTTTACTAATCAAACTGTTTGTGTCGTTTTTATCTCACGTTTATACAGGAAGACCCAGAAGTAAGTGATCACGATGTTGTTTACTAACGTCTAGTAGAGTCAGCTGTGTGGAAGTCTGTTCTAAAAGCTTTGTCGTAAAATTTTAACTGATTTTTACTCGGCAGTGAAAAACATTGACATTTCAAATATTTAATAATGAAGTGTTTAAAAAGTTTATGAAAGTGTCTTTAAGATTTACGGTAGCATTGAGTAAATAGCTGAATATAGAATATTTTTATCTGATTTCCCCTAAATCCTCAACAAATTCGACCTCTCTCCAAAGTGTGAATTTGGAACTAAAACTTAAATTTTCTGGTAATTTAAAGTCTGAACTTTCTGAATTTCAAAATTGCATGTCTACATTTCTTACAATGTAGTTTGATAGGTTGTAAAGGGGGTCGAATTAGTCGAGCATTTAGGGTACATGTCTATCAACAGTGAATTTTTAATAACTTTTAATAGCTTTCTGAGTATGATGAGTATGATGTTGAACAGCAATCAAATAAATAACTTAATATCTTCATGACACTATGTATCACGAAAGGCCCTGTTAACGTCACGAGGTTTATTTTAACAATTTCTTTCAAACTTTCACACTGATCGTCAGAGCTCTTGAGGTTAAAAAGAAATATAAGAAGCTTTTGTTGAACAGACTTTTAGACAGCTGACATGTCAGTTTTGGTTTCCCCTCTGTCAGGTGAATTAATAGATCGCGTCTTATATTAACACTTCTGGTGATTATGGGCCTTCACAGAATCTACCTTTTAATCAACTGGTGATGGCAAAACTTTTTTAGCAACTTAATTGACACAAAAATCTGTATATTTTGTACCCTTTTTTGTTTCCGTATTAGATGTATTTTTTATAGCCATTCAGTATTGACAAGTTTTATTTTTCATCTACATGCTAACATACTTGTCTGTACAGTCATTATTTTGTCATTTTTTGCATGATTGTTAGAAGTCTATTGAAATCGTAAAACAATAGAAAACTTTTTATGACATGTACCAAGAAAGCCTGTTTTCCTCTGATTAGAAAAAACCTTTTAATTTAGCTTTCGAAAGTTTTGTAAAGCTTGGCTATCGGCGTTGACGGTAAAATCACTTTACAAAACGAAGCAGAGCTGTGTGGGTTTCCGTGTTGATTGTCACCATCGACCCCAGCTGATTTTAAGCCTATAAGAAAACACTTTTTTCAGAAGGAGTTATATGTAGATAGCTTCTATTTCCGTTCCTACATTATGTAAACCCAATCCACAAATCTACTCCATTGTTGTCATATATATCGTGTACTTTTTATGCATTTTTTGGCGTATTGTAACAAATAAATTTTGTCCTGGGACACCTTGAAGACTTGCAGAGGGAGAATTGCAGTATGTAGTGTTTGGCTACAAAGATAGAGGCCTCGCAATACAGGTTGAGACCGGCTGACCTGTATTACTATTTCTGCTGAGTTAAACATGTCAGACATGTCAGAATTTGTTGGAGATTTCTTGTCAGATTGTAAATTCTTACACACGATTTACTCAAATAAGCCTTATGCAGAAGTTCAACAGAGCGTTTACTACATTGAAGTAATGGAAAAATCTCAAAGACTTTGGGGAATTTTTTAGAGTAGGCGTATTTAGCACGGCTGCTACAAAAAACAGTTTTCACTGATTGTATTTTAATGATTAAATAAAGTTAATAATATAATTACTGGGCACTGGGTTTTATGAGATTCTGCTTTACACAAATTCAGTGTTAAGTGGTCTATAGGTTAAAGTGGAATACTCTTGAGTATTGAGGTAATCACTGAGCAAAGAAATCCTCGAGAAATTACATTAGCATTATGTTACAATAGTTATATGTTCTAGGTGCAAAATAAACTCTTTAGACCGTCTGTAAAAATAATGTGAACATTTGAACCCAAACCTGAGGTAGAAGAAAGATTTTTTTTATTGAGCCCTGAGATGTTATTGTCAAAATAATGCATGCTGTTTATTGTGTATATCATTATTGTGAGGGCATGTGCCGTGGCTCAGTGATTAGCGTGCTTAGTGGTCTGACTGCAGATCCTCCTTCGATGTACCCCACGGATTGAAGTCTCCCAGTGGACCTGAGGTATATCGTATATGAGGGAGTCACACGAGGTGACTTCGGCAATTGCGGGGTGCGGTTTTTACGAGGTTTCCTCCCGGTTTTCCGCCGTATTGAGTAGAGCAGATTCAGAAGTGGAGAATCCGTCGTCATATAAATGAAATACCTTTGAGTACAACGTTAAACACCAATCAAACAAACAAACATTATTGTCAAGCGACGTAGTCTTGGAGGCATATGATGTACATGTAAGAAGAATTAAGGCTGTGGAAACATTGAAGAGTTGGGCGTGGCTAAGTTGGTTGACTCCCTGTTATAGCCTTTACTTAGTTCTCTTGTCAACATTACCTTTCTTCAAGGCTTTCAGAATTACACTGTGAATGCAAAGTTAAATATCCTTGAGGCTTGAGTATGACGTTAAATACTAATGAAATAAATAAATAAATTTGAAAACATAGGAACATATGCATGGTTGTTGGTAGCATGTTTTAGATCATATAATACTTGTATACAGGCACCGTTTTAAATTTGTTTGCGCCTTTATATAATGGTAGTGGGTGGTAACTGATTAGTTATAGATACTCGTGCCCTGTTGCTCTCTGAGCTAAGGGGCATCAGGAAGCTGAGTTGTTGTAACATCATTGTTTTGTGTCCTGTCTCTTCTTTTTACAATGATGTAAAAGAGGGTTGACTTAAGTATTGAGCAGGCACTCAGTCATATGAGTGAAGCGACCTGGAGTTTGGCGTTAAATGCAAAACGAACATTTCATAAATCTCTTTCACAAGTTTAAAAGCATCTCCTGCTACATATTTGAGTCACTTACATGGGTGGTTGGGTCGGAGCATCCTATGCTCTGGGCAGGAGCCTTGATCATGTGCCCTTGGCGGGCAGGTGCTTTACGTGACCTGGGTGGGTGGCTGACCTGGAGCCCAGGGTACAGATGCTTTCTATGCACTGGGTGGGTGGTTGTTCAGGAGCCTCTCATGCATTGAGCAGACGCTTTCTGTGCCCTCGGCGAGTGGGTGGGTAGGAGCTGTCTGCGCCTTGGGCGGATGGTTGGGCAGGTGCTTTTGGTGACCAGGGAAGATGGGTGGGTAGGAGCTGTCTGCGCCTTGGGCGGGTGGTTGGGCAGGTGCCTCCTGTACCTTGAGCATGAAGTTGGGCAAGAGCTGTCTGCGCCCTGGTACGACATAAATACAAATCAAACAATAAATTACCACTAAGGTGCAAAAGCCTGGGTTTTATTCCTTTTGGATTCACTGTTGACGCTGGCAGCCCCATCACCTGGTAGGATAATCTTCAACAAGCAAATAAATTATTATTATTATTTTTTTTAATATATTTTTTATTTTCAGAGTTCAAATAAATTATTTGGTAGCATCCATGACATCCAGGTTTCTGTTATAAGACCATGAGCTGTATGTGACTGGACTTAAATTACTGTGCACACGATTGAATACATGTTGTACAATCATTAAGTTTAGGAATATGAGACAGAATGTGTTACTGGTCTCACAGTACTGTATAGCAGGACAGATAAGTTGTGACAACAAGGATTGAAGTTGGCAAAAAATGTTTGTTACCGGTATATGTCATTTTATTAAAATAAAAATGGTGGTCAATATTTTGCAATAGTCTGAATCAGAACCTTGGAAATAGTCGGAGAATCCTCCCTCTCTGAACCACAGATGTCATTACTGATATAAGCTTGCCTCCGTTATGCTGACTTTGGGGCCAATAAAATACTGGCATATCTCTTTAAAATAACACATGGAAAGTAGTAAAATCTGGTTGAAAATCGGTGGTCTTTTCCTACGAAGGATGACTCAATACTTGTGGCATGTTTAATAATGAAGATATACTCGTCATAAAGAAATGCGGTTCAGGGGCCCGTTTCAGAAAGCAATCTTAGGCTACGTTCAACGTAAATACCATAGCGACCAGTACTGGAGGCATTGTGTTGTCATGGTAGTTACATTCAACATATTATAAGATCGCTATGTGAAACGGACCCATGGTCATCAAATTCAGTTGCCAGAGCTACTACAGTTCTATAAGAAGCACATCATTTTATAAATTTGCACGAATATATGAAACATCATCCATAGTCATGTGTTGAATTTTTGGGGACGATTTTATTTTATGCGACATTAATTCAAGTACCGCTTTCAGCATGCCAAGTTTTGTGCGTGTTCTAAGAGTTGTAATGTTTGCCCAAAATAATGGGAGTAAATTACCCAAAAACTGTAAGATTTATGTTGGTTATTTTTGCAGGGCTGCAGAAGCTGCCTTCGTCAAGGAGAGAGACGAAAGTACCGAGGGGCACAACTGGGAGAAAATCTGTCGTCTCTGTGAATTTAACCCCAAAAACAGCAAAAACACGAAAGACATCTCCCGGCTGCGATCAATTCTATTACAGCTGAAGCAAACCGGGCTGGATCGAGAATCGGCTTAGAAAGTCACCATTTCTATCCGGCTTGGTCATTTGTAAAGTTAGAAAGATGTGTATGTATGTATAGTCTGTCTGTTCGATTTGTCATTTAGCATCAGACTCCAAACCTTCTTAAGTCTTAGGTCATTGTAAAGTTTACTTCGAATGATCAAGATAATGTATATGTTTAGTCTACCTGTTCGATATGTCATTTAGCATCAGACACCAAACCTTCTTAAATATCAGGTCATTGTAAAGTTTAGCTCGAATGATCAAGATAATGTATATGTTTAGTCTACCTGTTCAATTTGTCATTTAGCATCAGACTCCAAACCTTTTTAAATATCAGGTCATTAGGTTAAAATGATCAAGATACTGTATTTGTATAGTCTGTCTGTTCGATATGTCATTTAGCATCAGACTGCAAACCTTCTAAAATATCAGGTCATTGTAAAGTTAAAATGATCAAGATAATGTATATGTATAGTCTGTCTGTTCGATTTGTCATTTAGCATCAGACTCCAAACCTTCTTAAATATCAGGTCATTGTAAATTTAGTTTGAATGATCAAGATACTGTATTTGTATAGTCTGTCCGTTTATAATATTTATTGAACGTAATTAAAGTTTAAAACAATTTTCTTTGAAACGTACATGTTTTGCCGCTTAAAGAACTAATCTATGATTTTTGTTGTGTTCTCATGTTGTGTCTGGGAGGTAAATTGCAATATTTGTCTTGTATGTTTGTATTTAGAAGTAAGAGTCGTGTCGGGTGTCATGAATCCCTGCTACAACAAAATTGCTTAGAATAACATAAGATATTATGGATAAACAATTTTCGGTATATTACCGATGCATCAACAAGTCTGCACTGCGAGATATACCCTGTGGCCTGCAGCAAATACGAATCCTGTGGCTGCACGCACAAATGTGGAGGTGTTGAGGCATGTGTTCATAATACCTGCGTTAATAATACATGCCTCAAGACCTTTGCATTTGTGCTGTGTGCCTGTTTAAACAAATACAAATCATGTGGCTACAGGCTTTGAAGCGTGTATTATTAATACATGCCTCAAAACCTTGACATTTGTGCTGTGTGCATTTATAAACTTGCTTTTTAAGAAAACCTTGGTAAAATGGAAAGTTATAACTTGTGTAGTACTATCTATATATTGCCAAATTTTCAGAACAATCCTAACATTATTGACAGAGAAATAGTCCATTTAGTTAGTGTTACAACAAAAGCGCCAAGAGAGTGAGTAAGATCACCACTGGGTAATAAACATATATACCAGAATTTGTTTATCCAAAATATCTCCTGTTATTCTAAGTGTCTCAACTTGTATATTCCTCTTAAAGAAAACAAAATTACTGTTTGATTGATCATTCCATTTTGAGATTATACTAATCTAACAACTTAACTCTTACTTATTATTATACAAAGTTTATTTTAAAAACAATTTGTCATGTTTGGTGACACACTATAAGTGAAATACCCTTGAGCACGGCGTTAAACACCAATCAATCAATCAATAACTATCAGCAGAGATTGAATACAGCAATGTACACAAATAAATGGACAAAAGAAAATAAATAGTATACTTCAGATTAAAAAGCAGTCTTTAATATTTCATAAGCTTAACTTTTGGTATTAAAGCCGTAGTAGAATGTGGAACTTACATGTAGAAGGAGTCAGAATATATACTATAGTAACTGAAAGTGAAAGAAGCCAGTCAGAGTAATTAATATCACCATTTCTTTATATCAATAAATATCACATGTAAGTGTATCCAATCAGTGTCTTTATTCTATTGGTCATTTGTTTTATTTCTTGGATGGTTGGTGGGAGATTCCTGGTTATCTGAGGGAGTTAACAGGAATCCTATTTGTTATTAGGTTTTTGCATAAAGAAGTGGTTGGTGTGTTGCTACAAAGTTGGTTTGATTCGGGGCCAACGAAACCACTCTCAAAATCACTGGCAAAACAGCTTCCAGATGCCCCTTAGCAAAACCCTGCATGGCTGCCATCACTTAGCTCGGCCGTGATAGGTGTATGAATATGTATTAAAATGGTACATTTTGTTAGCGGGAAGCCTATTTACCGTTGTACGGACAATGAACACGTAAGAAAATATAGGGTAATTGAGCGAATTTCGTATGGCTTTAGATGCCGTATATTTAGCTTACAAGTAAATTGTGTTCTGAATGTAAAACAAATAGAATCTGTCTACATTAGTAGTTTGACCCACAGGCTGTGAAAAAGTCCCGGCCAAAATGGCAATCCTATCACGTCCGAGATGATGTGCGCAGTACATTCGATGGCTTCTGAGTGCCAGGACACAGGGGTTTCGCTCCCAACCACATTGAGATCTTAGTAATACAACCCTGAAAACGACTTAAAATATGCCAAGCATATCTTAAATAAGAGTGTTCGATTTAGCATCCAATTCTGGTAGTGTAAGCTAAAGATTTCAGGTAAAAACAGTTATTGATAATGTATTTTTATTCAACAATCTATTGCTTCTCATTCAAACACGATTTGATTGGCCACTAAGCCAGCTTTTGACCAGAACTATTTTCATACATAATTCAGTATATTTTATAGCAGTTGGTTTACATTTAAATTTACTTATATACATAACAACCCTCTTATATATACATGTACAGAGAATGCACCACAGCCTTTACATATTATAATATCTTAAACCTCAACTTATAGATATGTACAAATAGTTCACCTGGCACTCTGTATTTGATCCACTTTTTCCATTTGTTTCGTACAGGTAATTCTCCTTTTGCACTAACAAAATTGGTCACACTATTCACTCAATGTAAATATCTTTCGGGAAAATTGATAAAATACTACTAACTTAATCTAAATTACAAAACAACAACAACAACACACTTTTAATGCATTCATATCTGATTACACTTTTGGTGATAGAATCTGTTATCATGGTTATAATGCAGCTCATCTTAACAGGGTTTCACATCAAATGGAATCCAGCAGAATTTAAGTAGTTCTGGGGCCCTTTTCGCAAAGCCTTTGCGATGTTTTGAACTCTCAGTTCTCGAGACAACACAATACCTTCAACACTGGGCGTTATAGTAACTGATTGTGTGTTAATTGTCGAAGGCTTTGTGAAACCGGTCCGTCTTGCTTGATTGGGGTTGTACTCAAGGTTATTTAACTTATATGACGACATGCCAGCCCAATCGGTGAAGGAAACCACCGTAAAGGACACTGGCAACATGCAAGACAGTACAAAACAGGACATCACAACAAAACATGACGTCCTGTGCCCCTTAGCTCAGAGATAAATGATATCTGTAATCGTTCACTCTACATTTATTTTCACTTGTAATAGTAATAACAACTTTAATATTTATATAGCTCGGTAGTATAACAAACTTCTGCTTGGCTAAAACCTAATGGTATATTAGTTACAGCATTTCAATCTGGTTCCAGAGAGTGCTATCCAGTGATGGTTTGTTTGATTGGTGTTTAACGTCGCACTCAAGAGTATTTCACCTACATGCCGACTAATTAATTTGGGTTGCTTGTGTAGGGTGGAAACATCGTAAAGAAACCTTGTCAAAACCACCTAACGAAATTCGCTGCCACCGAAAAACTTTCTTTATCAAGTGATGGTAATATCTGAGATGAAATTGAGTTACATCGCACTTAAGTACATCACACTCCTAGGATGATGTGCCAAACCAATGGGTGAATGAAAAACAGGACAGCAAATCGGCTTCCTGACACTCCTTAGCCCAGAGAGCACCAGGGCATAGGGGGCTCCTGCCAACCCTCTGCTAATGTTTTTCGAAAGCTCTAAGGCAGGGCTACTAATTAATAAATGTATAATACAAATCTATGGTTTGATCAGGACATTTTAATAAATAGTGTACTGATAATTCTTGAGCATTCTTTGTGAGCATTTGAAATAAATTGTGGAAATGAATAAAAACAAATTATATATTACTTTGCAACATTGAATACATTTAAAAGTCGCATAATACAAAATTGATGTTTTATTCCATACGTATAACATATCTTCCAAAATCATCCTGATGCCCGTTAACTGAGAGCTCCAGGGCCCAGAGAGCTCCAAGGCTCAGGAACGGCCAGGGCCCAGAGAGCTCCAAGGCTCAGGAACGGCCAGGGCCCAGAGAGCTCCAAGGCTCAGGAACAGCCAGGGCCCATAGAGCTCCAGGGCACAGGAAGCGTCAGGGCCCAGAGAGCTCCAAGGCACTGGAAGCGCCTGGGCCCAGAGAGCTCCAGGGCCCAGGCAGCTCCTCATGGAATTACACTGAAATGTTGCAACCAATATACATGTGCATGTACTTTAAGTTGTCATCCTCCATGTCCTCACAGAAGTTCATATTACTACTATTGCCTTCAACCTCCAAATGCCACAAAAATAAGCTTTATATATCTTGGTTATGTACAAGATGTGTCAAATTTATACATATACACATTCTGAAATGAATTTATATTCAATTTACATATTTATACATATATTTGTCAAGAGTTATCACACTGGCACAGGGAAATTGAAAATTAAAACGAATATACAAACTCATGTAACTTTGTTCTACAGATAAATTCTCAAAGACAAGTTTCTGGATAGACCTTAAGAGTTATGGGTAAACTTCAGGTAAATGTATCTCGAGATACGGTAATAAGAGTTGAATGGTGGAGAACATATATGGTGAATATATTATATAGCACACAGATATCTAGGTACCTGTTAATAAAATCTTAACAAAATAACATGCAGACCCAAAGATAATGGCAGTTATGAGTTTTCCGGTACAGAAGGGAGTTTTGACTTAACCAATACGTCCTTAACCAGGACTTGATCTACCTATCCTTTTGGGGCCGGTAAATGGCCCCATTCCCCAACAGCATTTTCTAAATGGCTATTAAAATTCCCCTTCAAAACTCAAAATTCCCATCAAATTTCTAAATTTTAATATAGAGATTTTTTTTAAGCATACATTCTAAAAAAAGAAAATAAACAGTAAATGAAAGCTTTCAACCAAGCCTTCTTTATGTTCAAATATGGCTAGAATGCTTAAACAGCGATCTAGTACTTCAAAGCTTCCGGGGCCTGCTGCCACTGGACCCCGGCTAAAAAAAATTTTCCCTCGCTTCGCTCGCGAGATACTAAACCCACTACCATAAAATTCCCCTTCCCCAAATCTGTGGATCAAGCCCTGTTAACAGTTTTGTTCCTCTTGTGCGCTAGAATAGGTTTCTGTGAGAGAGGTTTAAGCACTTCAGGTACAATGATTTGATATTCCTGTATAAGACATACATGTACATCTATTTATAGAGGTAGAGACAGGAGATGATGCACACCGCCACTCGGGCTCTCCTAGCAAGGCCAGCACTCTTACTGACTGGGCTACCGAGGACCACAGCAGAATGACTACAAATTTCCATTCAAGTAGAGTAATTGATTGATTGATTGTTGATTAACGCTGTGCTTAAAGGTATTTCACTTATATGACGGCGCTGTATTCCAACGGTAGACAGCAAATCTTAACACAACCATAAAATGTGTAGTCACTTGAGTGTTTTGCTGTTGGAAAGATAATATTCACCCAGAGCCGCATGAAATATTTTGTTAAATTTTATGAGGACCACATGAAAGAGCAAACAATGTTTTATTTGAATGTGTATATTTTTTCCTCAGTAAATAAAGTTATTATTATTATTATTATTATAATATAATCTGGAACCATACAGCCCTTTATAGCCAGGGGGCTCAAATAGAGCATATCTATGTATTATTTATATGCCCGAGGATGTGCCTAAGTTCTATTCCAACATAAACATAATAACACCCAGTCTATTTAAACAGAATGCTTATGAAACAAAGTCCTGACATTACAAATCAGGAAATCGATTCAGTGTCATTTCTTTAGGTCTTGATAATTTTGTATGCTACAACACCACATTGATTGATTGAATTGGTGTAACTGTTTAATGCCTTTATTCTTAAGGATATTTCACTTATATGACTGGCTGTATGTTGACAGTAGGCAGAGTCTCTTACACAAACCTTTAAAATGTGTAATGACTTTTAAGCATTAGCTCTGTTATTTCAATGCTGTAATAATAAACAGCTTGGGGAAGGAATTATTGTGAATGTGGTATAGGATCAATATAAATAAATCTAATATCATTGGACATGCATAATAAATAAATTAACTGCATATTTAAATCATGGGTGATTTTGGAGCCCCTTCATTTGGGGCTACCGTGACGGAGTGGTTTAGAAAGCACACTTCTAGAGTGTATGCCTCAGGTGCACAGATCCCTCTCACCTCGGAGTTCTCAAGTTCAATTACTCGCTTGGGCTGTAGGACTAATTAGTTGGTCCGCTAGCTACATGTACCAGCTGTCCTGGGTTTTCCGTGTTCAACCCACAATATAGCTGGCCAATGATCTGTAATTGGGACTCGCAGTCTTGTTGGTCTAGCACCGGGATACAAACAATAAACAGCTCTTCCCAGCCATATGGTTTGTTTTGTTTGTTTGATTGGTGTTTAACGTCGTACTCAAAGGTATTTCATTTATATGCAACGGATTCTCCACTTCTTAATCTGCTCTGCTCAATACGGAGGAAAACCTGGAGGAAACCTCGCAAAAAACGCACCCGCGATTGCCGAAGTCACCTTGTGTGACTCCCTCATATAGCTCAGGTCCACTGGGAGACTTGAACCTGTGCGGTGAATCGAAGGAGGATCTGCAGTCAGGCCGTTAACCACTGAGCCACGGCGCGGGTCCCTCCCAGCCAATGGTATACACTCACTCAGTGACACACTATAGCAATGTAATGTCACATATGAAGTTACTTACTTAATTCTTAACAATCCAATAAAAAACTTTGACAGAAATTATACCCTTATAATATTTTGCAACAAACACAAAATAACTTGAAAAGTTAAACGCAATACTACTTTCGATGTTTGGGAGGAAACCCAATTTTTCAGAGAATGACAGGCTCATTGTTGACTATAGCTGCTTGTTAAACTCGCTTACTAAAAATATATATTAAAAAAAATTGAAAAAAAAGTCATGAGTATTGTTCACAAGTATTTTTGGCTCAAGTGGCAACCTCCGGTGCCAGAGACTGGAAGTTTTCCTCATTACACAGCACTTTATCTGTATGGATTGTCTCCCCTGTTAGAAATTGAACAGGTTCCATGACATCTGACTCTGTATCCTCTGATGACCTTGACCCTGATTTCTCTCCTTGAACTCCCAGCACTGAATTGAAATCTGTTTCATCAGCTATGAAGTCTAAGTTATCTGTTCCCACAACAACCTGAGGTGCAGGTAATAAGGTCCATTTGTTCAAGTTAGAAAGGTTTTTGACATCGTCAACAGTTTGGAGGGAGCTGAATGAACACTTAATCTCGAAGTAGTATTTTCCTTGGGCCAGGAAGATAAAATCACAGTCATGCTTATAACTATTATCACAGCAAACCTGACAAAAGACAAAAACGATGAGAAATATTACAGAATTATTAAGATCAAAATAGGCAAATCAATTTGTAGATTCTTAATATCTTAATTTCATACACAGAAGGTAATATCAATTTAGGAGTAGTTCATCTACAGAAAGAAAGCAATGGATACAATGAGCATCAAAAAACACAAGTTACTCTCTAATATTCACTTATTTACTTGTTGTTTTAATTGTTTGTTTCTTTGATTGGTGTATAATGTCATACTCAAGAGTATTTCACCTATATGACGACTGAGTTGTGTATGGAGGAAAACCTGGAAGAAACCTCGTAAAAAAACACCCGAGTCTGCAGAAACACCTGCAGTCACCTGAAAACTTTCCTTTATATCTAAGGTCCACAGGGTGATCGTACAGGGTTTCAGTAGTCCCAAAACTCATCCATGGAGCTACAGGGCACCCTCCTTGTTGTTTTAGATTACTACATGTACTATCTTAACATTTTCCTACCATAATTTGAAGAGATTGTACATGCCATACTGAAGAGGCCGATTTCACAAAATTATTTTAACAAGAAATCACATTTTAATTCATTTTAATCCCACAATTGCAGCTAATAGTTGGGGATTATGTACAGGGAATAAGACCATATCTTAGGTATCTTATATTAAAAAAAAAAATCACCGAATTATGTTCTTAATAGATTCTACAAAACCAAAATCCAAGTGGTCTGTAATGTTTTTCTTTACAGAGAAATTATTTGTTCAAACTATCTTTGAAAGTATTTCCAGAAAAAAATTCTTATGTCCATACCTCTGAAAGAGGCACTTTATTTGTGCCAACGACAACCACTTTCTCAGACATCGTGTAGGTGTGGTTACTATCACCGTTGTCTTGGTAACAATCAATACTAAGCAGGCAATCAGACAGACCTGGAATATCTGATACCAAAAGAAAACATTATAAACTGACCAAAATATAAACGTAAAGTATTGTTTCCCAAAGATTCTTTTCTGGTCTCATCAAGAAATTTCCAACATCCATTCTATATCTATGTCTATTAAATTTTCTGTTTTCTCTCGCTGGGATTCAGCAGTTTAAATTTTGTTCCAAAAGGGTGTATCACAGCTCTGTTCTGTAAATGTATTGGATGACATAATATCGGAGAAAGATGTTAATTCAAAACCTGCAAGAGCCATCGCAAAAAATAAAAATAAAAAATCTAGAATTTTGCCAGAATCTTCAATGACATTTGAATTGACTAATTGGCGACGTTTGCTGATTGTTTATTGTTTATTTTCCGATGTTAGATCAACAGGACTATATGTCCCAATTACAGATCATTGGCCAGCTTTATTGTGGGAGGAAAACTGGATAGAACCAAGAAAACCCACGACATTCCGCTGGTAGCTGGCAGATCAACCCACATACAGTCCGAGCGAGTGCTTGAGCTCGCAGACCCAGAGGTGAGGGGGATCTGTGGATCTCAAGCGTATACTCTAGAAGTGTGCGCTCTTGACCACTCCGCCAGGGAGGCACCTGATACGTTGGTCTCCGTATTTTATTTTACAGAAATCAAACATAAGAATTTGAAACGGTTGTTTTCAAAGAATTCATTGCAACTTTGAATTTCCATAGAACTTGGTCGTTTAAAGGAGTGACATGGCTCTAACATTTGCTTATAGCAATGGTACAATCGCCAAACCAACAAGCTTTAAAAAGTCATTAATTGATTGCTTGAAAATAGTGTTAGCATCTAGGCCGAAACTTCGCTTATCAATATACACATTAGTTGAGAAGCCATCTTAGTCATGTTGTTTTAACAATAATCCTACATAGGAATTTTCACAAAGTTTAATCACTAATGCTTACCTGTTTTTGAAGAGACCAGCACCTGTACACTAACGAGTTCACCTGTACTAACACACACACCTGAAGCCTCATAACAACTGCTGTTTAATCTAACATCTGAATAAAATAAAATAAAAAGAGTAAAAAACATGAAGCCTAACTATCTAAAACCCACCTGCATGGCGCACAAGGAATCCTTTTGACAAAGAAGTGTGAACAGGCAGACAGACAGCCGAACATGGACAGAAGAAAATAAAAATTGCAGTGCAGAAGTTTAATCACGAATAACTAATCTGCCAGTAAAGTTTCAAAATGATTGGATAAATACTAACAATGAAGAAAGAGAAGTAATATTATTATGTATTTTTTAGAAACGTTAATAAAGAAAATTTTCTTGTCGCCATTGGGATTCAAACTCAGGTCTAGCTAGCAGGGTCAGCGCTCTAACCGACTGAGCTACTGTGATATATTTTGAACCAGGGAACGTAACTGTTGATTATTAGCTGCAGACGCTTCTGATTGATCACAAATGAAGATAACCTAAATCCTCAACAAATTCGACCTCTAAGGGCACCAACTTTAGGTTATTTATTGAATGTTTAAGTGTGAATTTGGAACTAAAACTTACATTTTCTGGTAATGAACTTCATAAAAAATTCAAAATTATATGTCTACACTTTTTATCCTTTGCATAAAATGTAGTTTTATTAGTTGTAAAGGGGGTCGAATTTGTCGAGCATTTAGGATAGATGTGAAGTTTCATATAATTTCACATACATGTATATAGCATTGAGCAAATTGGGGTTATTGCAGCAATGGATGGACAATAATCACCCACCAGGGCACAAAAAGCTTTGGCCCGAACAGCCACTATACTTGATGTCAACCCAATGATTAGGGCTAAATCTGATTGGATAAAAACTCACCCCACTGTAAAGGAGGGGCCTGTATGAGCTCTAGTTGTCGTGGTAACCAGGTTAAATGTTCCAAGGATGCTTTCCCCGAGCTATTCAACATTGGCTGCCATAGAATTAAGGATAAACAGTCTAAAGAGGGTCAAATAGTCATGGTTAATATTTCATCAGATTCCTGGAATCCATGCGGAGGTGCAAAAATAAAATCAATTATCACTCTGAGAGACTTGTATGTTTGGGGTTTACGCCATACTCAAGGTAATTTCACTTATATGATAGCATGGCAGCCCAAACGGTTGCAAGACAGGACAAAACATTTACATATCATTAACAAAACTGGACACCACAACAAATCGGCATCCTGTTCCCCTTAGCTCAGAAAGCGCCAGGACACAGGAGGCTCCCACCCAACCACCCTCATCACTCTGAAAGACTTGTTTAGTTTTACTATGTCAACTCTAGATTGGTCCTCTGGCTAAGGGCAGTACGTCCCAAGCCTTGTCATTAGTTTTCCAACAGAGCAAAACGCTTCACATATTTTGGTTGTGTAAGTGTGGCTATTAACCGACGGAGTACATGTCAGTCATATAAGAGAAAAGACATTGGGTGCGGTCTTAAACCTAAAAAATTACATGCCACTCCAGTTGAGTATACATTTTTTTTCTACTTTCTTGAGGATACTTTTTACTTGCAAAAAGTAAAAATAAAAAATAAAAATTCATTATATTATTGGATGAAAATCAATGCGCAGCACAATCTACCATTCAACACAGCAGGAATGGTGTTGATTGATTGGTGTTAAACGCCGTGCTCAGGGGTATTTCACTTATATGATGGCAGTGTATTCCAACAGACAAAAGACTGCGACTCCAACACAACTCAAAAATGTGATGTCACTTAAGTGTTATCGCTGTTGGAAAGATGATGTTCCTCCAATGCTAAGTATGACAGCATGAATATAACCTGGAAAGACACTGCCCTTAGCCAGACGGCTTACACATAATAAACCTTATAGTCAAGCTCATCAATCCTTTACTGGGGCAACAATTCTGGTATAAAATGTTTAATCTGTAATAAGTTGTCATTGTGTTTTGTAAAGGATACTATTGTCCAATGAATGTCCACGTAGCTAGATATCACAGAACTGTACTTGGAATAGTCCTGGTCCACTGATTGGCTGGAACTGGTTTTGTAACCATGGTTACTGTCAGACAGCTTTGATGAGCCAGCCAATGGAGTTGAAGAAAAATCTATTCTTCTGAGCAATACAGCAAACCTTGTTCACAAAGGGAATAGGATTTTTAAAACATGAAATGGATAATTGAAGCAGGAGATTTACAAGCTTTTGACAATGTTTGATAGTAAATACATTTACATACATTTAATTTTGCAAACAAACTACCTTTATGCTTCAATGACAAAAGTAGAACTCACAACCGTTTAAAGTTTAGGTCGACTTTAAATGAAATTTAATGACACTGGGTACAAAATATTACCCCCCACCCCTTGGACTAAAAAAAAAAATGAACACAAAAATATGAAGAAACTTAATCCCTCACCTCTTCACCTGATTTCCTTCTATGGAGATGGTCATGTCCTTATCATAGGTGACATTCATTATATGACTAGTTTCATTCCTACCATCTAACACTAAATAACACAGATCCGGACTGAAACAAATAATAAAACAGTTGTATTGGTTAGGATGAGGGCGGACGGGGTCCTTAGATTTAGATTTTAAGGGGCATCAGGAAGCTGTAGTGGTGATATTTTTTTGTCCTGTAAATCTTGTCTGTGTTGCCAGCATCATTTAGCGCGGCTTCTTCCACTGATTGGGTCGACACGCCGTCATAGGAGTGCAAAAACCTTAAGATCGGAGTAAAACCCGGACTAAATAAATAAATAAATAAATAAACAAATTCAATACACTACATTTGTTGGGTAGACATGAAAGAATGTCTACAACAAAATAACACAAATAAGAATGTCGTGACACTATGTTTTATATTTCTTATCTTTTTTTTCGTGTGCCTGTGTTTTATTTCGATAGTTGTATTGGTTGGGATGAGGGCGGACGGGGTCCTTAGATTTAGATTTTAAGGTCACACAGAAGTTCACGAAATCGGCAGTCACCTATTACTTACCTGTCAGCCGGTAGGACGTCCCACTTAGAGAAGGCTAAGGCTGGCTGTATATCTACACTGAGGGCGACAGAGCTGTGTCTGCAATACCCACACACTAGCCCTTCTCCTCCGCTGTACTTTACACGTAACAGCGTCTCCAAACACTAATCAAAGAAAAAACAGTAACATACTAAACGCATGCACATAACCCATAAACTGTGCTTCCAGACATATATATTAATCAAGCATATGAAATGGTATTTGAAACTTAGATAATTTATTTTTTAACATCATCCTGTACTTGTAATTGTAATTCCATCATGGTAACATACATGTACGTATTAATAATACATTTCTAGATTCTAAAGAGCTTATTTTCTTTGTTTGTGAAAACTAATGTTAACACATTAACTCTCTTCGATAAAACTATTGTTTATTTGTTTATTATTTATTTTCCGATGTTAGATCAACAGGACTATATGTCCCAATGACAGATCATTGGCCAGCTTTATTGTGGGAGGAAAACTGGGTAGAACCCAGAAAACCCACGACCTTCCGCTGGTAGCTGGCAGACCAACCCACATACAGTCCGAGCGAGTGCTTGAACTCGCGGACTCAGAGGTGAAAGGGATCTGTGGATCTCAAGCGTACACTCTAGAAATGTGCGCACTCTGCCACGGAGGCCCCAATTCCATAATAAAGTTTTGTAATCTCTAAACAGTAACCTAATTCTTAAAAGCCCAGAAGTCTGCCTTTCAGGATTTACCATTATTATTGTTTAGAATGATACATAAATAAATAAGAACTTAAGAACTCAATAATAATCTGTAACCAAAGTCCTCATTATTGATATGCATAACTTGCATAATATGCAATTCAAATACACTAGCTAAGCAAATGATGAATCATTTTTTTAATGGTCTTCTAGAAAACATATTTTTGAATTAAATTTAAGATTCTGTTAATTACAAAAATGGCAGAATATCTATCTCCTCATAACCATAGAATATCATAATGTTTTTTTTTTTAAAAGACTTAAACATATTTTACTTTCTGAAAGTCTATGTTTCTTTTTCTTACCACATTATCAGAAGAACTCCCATCCTGGGAGGTAACTGTGTTTGACCTAACATTCTTTAAACCCCAAAAGCTTCTCACTGGTGATAACATCAATTCTGAAAAGAAATATCATCGTATTTTTTGTTACCTACATGTATATTAATGCAATAAGATTTTCAAATAAACATACCGTTATGTTTAATGTAGGAGTAAAAATAAAATAAGCTTAAAGGGCTAATCCAATATCTCTTTTTTTATTTTTAAATAAATGTTCATAATTTTTTTAAATTTTAAACCAATGTCATGAACAGAAGATCAAACACATGAGCTCTGCAGAACACCATTAACAGGGATAGCGTTAAAACATTTACATGTGGGATAAATAATAAAAATTCATTTCACAGATCATTAAACGCTTCACATAATATTTTTCACTGCTCTGTGATTGTTCAGGCAGATTTATTTTTTGTTTGTTTCATTGTGCTTTTACGCAGTACTAAAGGTTATTTCACATACATGAATATGACTGCGTGCCTGCCAAATGGGTGAAGAAATCCACCCTTGACATCGCTGGCAATATAACAAAAAACAGGACAATTACAGGACACTATAACAAACAGCTTCATGATGCCCACAGCCCTCGCAATTCAGAAATTTACCTCGGCTAAAAAACAGCCTAGGCAAACACATTTTGCCTCGGCTAAAATACACTCTGCCTAAGCTTTTTTTT
>JAVFBZ010143745.1:0-11750 GCA_032466195.1 Katharina tunicata | reverse complement strand
AAATAAAATGGATTCTTCACGTTCATTTGTGATTATTAAGAATCCATATAGGATTTAGACAGCTTATGTTATGACCTGGTAGCTTTTTAGTCTGAAGTCAAAATTTATTCCACAGTACAATGTATGACTATTCAAATTATAACCAAAACATTAACAGAAAATTTGTACTAGCAACAGCAGTTGGGTTTTCATTCCTGATACGTAAAGAAATTGGATAGAGCACTTTTATATTTTGTATCTAATTAATTTACTAACAGAGAAATTAGAGACGGCAGTTCAATCAGACACAGGGACAGACTTGATATAAAATTACATTTCAGAAACTCTGACAAAGGCAGGCATCTTGGAATGACCTAAAATAACAAAGGGAAGAGGTCATGGGGTCAAGATGTTATACAGCTGTGTTATAATCCCTAGATGTGGCCCTGCAGGATCTCGTTGCCCTGGCGATAGAAGCCATTACAGAAAGGTTATGGTGACTATATTTAAGCAGCATGACCAGGCCTGACATTTTTTTAGCTAACACCTATTTTTACTTACATATGGCTGCACTCAGCTGCTCCAATGTTATGTCCATGGCAATTCGAAACTTTGGGCGATTCATCTTCAATAATTAACACTTACAGGATCTTGAAATGTCTCGAAATATTTACTCGCTGTCACAGCTACAGATCAGTGTTAACAAAGTTTTGATAAAATCTATGTGGTCTTCTTTTTTAAAAAATTCCATTCATTTATGTGCGAAAATATAACAAAACATTGTGCACATGTGGTTACCATATTTGTAAAGTCAACAAAACTTGAATAAAAGTTCACCTATTATTTGTGTGAATGAGACATTTGACACAGGTATACCACAACCTTGGCAGGAAAATGAATGAGGAGTGTAATTTCCTTTCCAAAACTACAGCATTAAAACAGCAATCTGTTCCAGGCAATAAATCCAAACTGTTTGATGCGTTTAAGTTCAAATGGACCCCTGGAGATTTACGATTCCCATGACCTTGAAAACTGTAACGAAAGATTATTTCCCCTTTTTAAATTTTCACAGAAAATGATGACCAGTCCAGGAAATAGCAAGCTTTTGTTTTTCAACACAAGTTTTGAGACTGTCAGGGAAACAAGTAAGTAAGTTAGCTCTCTAATTCTGTCAATATGAAACACCAAATGTTCCCAACAAATTATCGAAAGTTACAAGAGCTCTTAAGGTTGTGATTTTAGTTTGGGAATCACCAATTCAGATCAAGTCTGACTAATGCTTCAAACTTTCAATTTGTTTCCTGTACATACACAATATGGGGTCAAGGAAGAATGTCCTCTGACTCAAAATAGCTGCATGCTCAAACAGCTGGTTAATGAATTCGCCTGAAATTTCAATTCACTGGGTAGAAAGGTAACTTGATTTCTTCCTTTAGTCTATTAAGTGGACATTTCAAACAGGTGTTGGTTAAATTCAAGAGTTTTCCATTTGTCTGTTGATTTTGTTGAAGAAATCAAAATATCACTTGTCATAATAAAATTTAAGGCTATTGTTTATAATAGTAGATATGATGATATGAGTTTCTCAATCATTCAATAATATCAACTGATATCATATTGGTGATGTATATCAAAACAATGTCTTACTGCTCCTCAAAGATAATCCAAATGAAGCAATCACAATTATCATTAGATATCAGGATCTTCTTTGATGTACAGGTAGATTGCCTTTTTTGTCTTTAGTGACCTTTTTTTAAATCTTGCGTCGTCAGTCAATTCACTTCATAGAAAAATCCAAGTTCATGAACATCTTACATGTACATTGTTGGAAGTAAAGTTAAATAACAAAAATTGTCCCTCTCTTGCTCCCATCAGCTCTTAAATCCTCACTGGGAAGTTCTCAGTGTGATGCCCAGGCAGTTCCCCCTTCCCTACATTTGCTGCCTCGCCTCCCTGGAGACCAGGAGCACTGAAAACATTCCCCTTAACACTCTCCCCTTACCGACAGCTCCAGAGTCCCTGTAGTCGACCTGGATGTAGAGCACATGGCCCGGAGTCTGGCTGGCCAGCTTGACTGATGCTGATCACACTTAGCCTACAGTATCTACATCCAAAGGCCACACTTACACTATTTTATACTGTGGATAATGATTTTAGTGTGGCTTAAGTGATTGCATAACAATTGTGACTAACTTCGGTTATATATCCCCCAGTGATTTTTGATGAATGTATGTAACTGTGTGTGTTTTGTCTGGCCATTATCCCCCAAAAGTGGGGTAAGAGCCAAATCACCCTGTAATTAGCTCAGTGTGATTCAAAATTGAAAAAAAAAGTAAATAAAAATCAGTACAATTTGCTGTTCACACGGAAAAAGTCCATGACGCACAAACTATAATAACGCACAGCGGGAAACTGGTTCCCGAAGTCGGAAGCCAGACTTACACAGGCAAAGTTGCCATTCAATACATTAAAGGTGAAGTCTTGACATACATGTACATTAAAGGTGAAGTCTTGACATGTACTACATGTACATTAAAGATGAAGTCTTGACATACAGTACATGTACATTAAAGGTGAAGTCTTGACATACATGTCACATTAAAGGTGAAGTCTTGACATACATGTACATTAAAGGTGAAGTCTTGACATACATACATGTACATGTAGGAAAAGATTTGTCTTTAAGTTTAAATCGGATCACATAATACACTAAAAAAAGAGAGAAAAATACAGTAGTTTATTCATGCCATTTTAAACCAAATTAAAATGTCATAAATCAAAAATATTGGCGTAATTGGACATACAACCTACAAACGCAAAAAAAAATATATATAAACTGTTTGGTTATGTATCTTAGCAATTTCTGCTAATGATCTTTCTAAAGTGTTAATTGGTCACCCAAATCAAAAATATTTTGTGGATAATGATTTGTATTATGGCTTTAGTGCTCATATAAGCAATCAACCATGTGATTGTCAACAATCTAAAAATGTAATATATCCAAAATATCAGCCTTCCTATAACTATCATAATCTTAGCTTTCGATGGTGGCTTTGATTGCGACTCATCAGTTATAAAAATAAAACTTAATTCGTTTTAACAACCTAAAAAGTTAATTAACATAAAAAAAACTTGTCAATTCAAATGTCAAATCATGATGCTAATCTCCCTTCTAGAGGCAATCGTTTCTGTCCAAAAAACTTTTACAATTTTATTTGTTTTACATTTAACAGATAATTTAAGTTACATAGATTATAACAAATTGAAAAGCTTGTAAAACGTTGAACAGAGAGAAAAGAACATGTATATTGTATTGCAAAACAGCACCTCAACACAAGTTCCCAAAATAAAACCAGATATTCTGTCCAGGTCCTGGGACATGTGTTTTGTCTACCCCCCTCCTCCCTCCCTTGCCTCCATGCACAAACATACCCTTAGTCTCCTGGGTGTTGTGTTTACATGTACCTCTCTCATTATAAAAGAGAGCTTAGGTTTCTGAATGATGTGTAAATGTATGTAGCACAGACCCTAGCCCATTCAAAAGGACTCCTATCATGTTATTATTTGGAAATTCGAACGACACTGTCCTCTCCTTGAATTCAATTTACTTACTGAAATTGACACAACTTGACATTTATAAGCAATGTCTTAGATAAAGATTTTTGCTTCTTTAATTTGGGAAAGTTTTACACACCTTGGTATCAGTAATCTTTATTTATGATAAATACCCCTACCCCCTTTTAAAAAAAAAAAAAACAACAAACAAACATATCATCTGGTTAGAAATCTATCTGGGGTAGGTAAGCCTAGCACTGGTATGCCGTTCTTCAATCGGCCATGTCATTTCCCTGAGTCTATTCCACCCTTTCCCCCACAACTGATATAAATCAAAGCCAGCCTATGTTTGTTTCCCTTCATATTTCTGGTTTGACATATTTATTTTCCTTCCCCTAAACCAGTTTGTTTTAGTCTCCATACTGTATTCATAAGTCACATACATAAAAGGATGTCACCCAGTGCTAACAACAAGGACTGCTAGTAATTATTTTAAAAGTACTAACATTTCTTTTTTATGGCTGGTTTGCAGATTTTCTAAAGGGATGAGTATTTATGTTGTTACTGTCAGTTTACTAATACTGTTTAAAACTGAATCTGGTCATATTATATTTTTCTATTTTTGTTTGATTTAATTTACACTATTATTAATTGGAATAAAACAAGATCAAATCAAAGCTTAACAATATTGTATTATTGTTTTTTTTTAAACATACATGTAACAGTAAATTTCACACAATACCTATGCAATTTCACATTTTCAAACTCAGCAAAATAAAAAAAATGTATTACCCTAATTCTTCAACCTTTTTACACTTATAAGACTTTCCGTCAGTCTAACTTGTTAAATCTCAGGCACAGAGGCTAATTATTAAGTTATACAGTAGGCTATAATAATAAATGAATTATTTATAATTGGATTACGCCCTTTCCAAAATTTGCTTGTGGTTTTATTTCATGTTACCTATTCGACTAAATACACTCAGAGGGGGTGAAAAGGTTGAAGAATTAGAGTATCTTTTAAACATTTCTGGCTTAACTTAACTTAAAATTAGATTTTCTAATTTCTAAAAACAAAACCCGAAGGCTTGGCATTTTCAGTTCTTTAGACATTAAAAACTGTAAATCTCAATGCTTGTTTCATGGTCTGTATTATTTGAAGTGCTTAATCCAGTGTATATCTGATTGACTGAAGTAACATCCAGCACAGGGTTACCAAAATACTTTATCAATGCCTTAAAACCCATCACAGAGAGGAGCTCTATCTTTTTACTGCCAGATGTAACTTAAGACCTGAAGAAAGGGTCTAATCTTTGTGTATCTTTGGTTCCACCCTGTCAACGCACCAAACTGGGAGCAATTCAGGTCCATGATAACCCTTCTCCCATTCTGCAGTGATCTATATGTACAATGTACTCATCATCTGTAATAATGGCAATTATTTGATACAGACATCCATTAAAAAGAGGAAGAAAATTCACAGATTATTGGTTATTATGACGCATGCATGTGTAATCACTGGCGAATAACTACTCATTTATAGTTAAGTGGTCATTCTTAGGCAAAACATAACTTTAATCAAACTTTTGTAAGTTTTTATTTAAATTGGATAATTTGTATATCTGTGAGTATTAATATGTTATAAAATTTAAAACCCAATGCCTATTACACTGTTATTTTCCTCATTACATAGTAGTAGTAATGGTAAACATGGGAAAAATGAGCAAAACACACCCTCAAGAAAGTTTCAATTTGGCATTGATATAAAGAAGCTTTTGGGAGATATCTGGTGATAGTATTACTACAATGTTCTTATTTCTTAGATGTCAAAAAGAGATCCACTTCATTTTCCTTCTTCGCTTTCCACAGTTTTTTTTATTTGTTTAGCACAGACTTTTATTTCATTTATGGGTTACTTTTGATCAATTTACAGTAAAAGCAACAATTTTAGACGTCTTCTTTGTTTACTGACAATGTTTGCGAAGTTCAATATAAATTCCACAATTTCACTCTCGTTTTTGCATGGTTAATGATTAAAAATGTAATTGCATTTGTGAGCTTATGGCCAATGGTAAATAAAACACAAAGATAGGTCACAGTTTATAGTAATTATGCACTGCAACAGGGATTACTCAACTTACATATACTATTGTGAAATAGGGCTGAGTCTACAAAGTGTATGTACTGAAACTGAATAAATGTACCACGCAGACTCCTACACTATACTTTCTCCAAAAAACTTGTCTATACAGTTTGAAGTCTTTTTTCTCTCAATAAATATTTGTTGCAAATCATAGGGTTGGGCTAAATGTAGTTTACACAAAAACAATTAATTGAATGAAAGATAATTCTTTCAGAAGAATTGAGGTTTATTCAAATATGTTCAGAAAGTCATAGCAGCCTTGTTTAGTAGATCTTGAGAAAAACAAAACAGTTAATTATTTCATCTGTTTGTATTGCCAAAAAAAGGACACAAATTTATTATCAACTGTTGTATTAATTGTTTAAAGGGTGCTTTTTGTATTATAGTAAAGGTTTTTCCACACAATAGTTCAAACTGAAAGTAATGCTTAAAGTCATGTTTAGCACATTTTCTGACTAAAGTTACATGGTTGTCTAAATCAATTTCTGTCTAATGGGATGTTAGACAACCATTTGCAAAGTTCACCAAGTTTAAGTGATATTCAGTAACCCCCCCCCAACAAAAAAAATGAGAAAAATATATACATTTGTTTTTTAGAAAATTTATCATCCATCCTTCAAATTGCTAGACCGTAGGCTAATGCTTTCAGCAAGGAACAGGAGATCATGGACTGGCATAATATCACCTCATATCAGACCACAATTACCAGAGAACAGATGGTAAGGCTTGACCTTATGTTGTCAGGTCATGCTACATCTTCACTCTGTAAACTGTTAAAACCTATTAATTATCTACCCTTGAAACGAACTCTCCTGCAATGAGGGTCAGAAAGGTTCTTTCCCCTTGTCAACATAGATTTTATTAATCAAATTACATCAACTGTGAAATTTAATTTCCTGACTCTCTTCAAAATAGCTGAAGTGTACTGAATCAAGAACTGATCTGAACAGAAACTATATTATTTCACAATTAAGACAATGAATTGCAAGTACAAACACTTAATAAGCATCTGCTCTTACTAAATTTATTCAGTTAAAGCAGTTCTAATGAACTTCTGGTATCTTAGCCATTAATTAGCTTCAGACTCGGAAGAAAAAAAACACAAAGCCTGAATTTTGTCATCGTAACGGTATCATATCATATCTTTTATATTATATATCATAAAATAAAAATTATCATGAAATTATTTTTGAACCTTTTCAATTAATGAATAACTCATTTTCATAGGTTAAATTTGTTTCCCTAACACCAGTGACTTATTCGTGTCTATAAACCTAGCTAAATGGTTTCACCCAAATGTTACATCCTACATTTACTCAAGTTGCACCCTAAAGGAACTACATGTATAATCTCAAGAGTAAATTTAAATTAAAAGAAAAAAAATTATTTAACCAGATGCTCAATGGCACAAAAAATCGAATTGTTGCGTAGTGATGAACTAACCCATTTAATTGAGATGACTCCAGACCTGTCACATGTTCATTCAGTGGTAAGACCCATCCTCATGTATTTCTCCTAATCATGACACTTTAAACAAACATGAACTTATTCAGGTATGTAGGTATAAACGCCTGGAGATTTAACAATTTAGGACAATAAGCAGCTAAATCTTACAGATAATAAAACAGCATTTTTTGTCTACATATAACACATTCCAATCAGTGATTGATTTTTAAATTACTGGAAACGTTTTAACCCTGTAGCTATTACATGTATGAATTCCCATATTCCCAATAGTACATGTAATTTCATAGTGTTTAATAGTTTGTATAAAGTGTAATAGTGTTTGGTCCAAATTGTAAAAGAAATCTACAAAAATTCCTGGCGATCTATGATGCCTTCCCAACTAACCCTGTGGTCAAGAACTATTTACCTGAACAATATTTCCCAGTATAACGCTTTGAATGCCTGTACATACTCTTGATAAAAATTGATGGTTTATTGATTGATTATTGATTGATTGATTTATTAGTGTTTTAATGCTGTGCTGAAAGGTATGTCACTTGTATGGCGAAAGTGTATTCAACATTACAAATTGACAGTAACACATCAAGAAAAATATGAAGTCACATATATGATGGCATCCCTACATTGAAGTCCGCAAACTACATCTATACAACGATCCTAGATCAGGTATGTGTTTTCCTGATGATGGCTGCATACATGTCGTTTGTGGAAATATAGAATATACATCACTCACTAATCTGGACTTCAATATGCAGAGTTTCTTTTATCTATTCTACACAAAATTAGGACAATTTTCACTACAAATATGTGACAAAACTGACAATTTCAGACCTAGTGACCCATATTTTTGTGTTTAGTCCATGTATAAGGCACCCTTTTTCTAATACCGTTCACATTTTTTTGTGTTGCTGGGCAATTTGAGAAGCTACATGTACATGTGACAAGGTTTATAATAGATACCTCAGCTGTAATATGAAAGAGCGTTCCAGTATCGATTACTTCAGTTGCGAGAAAAAAACACCAACTGTAGAGACTTTTGTTTCATTATATATTAAAAATGACATGCTACCTGACATGTAGACCACCACTACAGTACAGATCAGATTACCAGTACTGAAGATACCAAGGGCAAAAAACACTGACTACACAGACATGGCTTTTAGAGTATACGAAGAATTACCTGTGATCAGGGAGCGTAATTGTGTCAGAAAATGGCGGATAAAAAAAGCCTCCAGTCCCAATTACTAACATTTAAATACAGAATGTAAAGCTGAGCAGCTCTTCTTCAAACCCATGTGTGGGTTTGTTTACAAAGACATCAGTGACCTCACGCTAATCTTAGATAACATTGACTGTCGCTAAACAAATACTTCTCTTTCTTTAAACTGGTTTCACATACAAAACATACTTCGTAAGGTCTCTAATACTTCAAATGCATTAAATTTAACCCCGGCCCAGAGGGCCAACAATTAAGAAAATGATTAAAGATTAACCAAGAAGCTGTATCACACTTTTTTTTTGTTTTTTTTTTTGTGGTTGGGGTTTGAGCTGTACTTAAGGTTATTTCACTCATATGATGACATGCCAGCCCAATCGGTAGAGAACACCGCCAGGGCACATTGGGCTACCACCCGCATACATGTATCACTCTTTGAAAGGGGTTCAGCAGGCTTTTGCAGTACCCACTATGCCATGGTAAAGCCCCTATGCAAAATTATTCCCAGAAACTGCAATTATAATAATTTTAAATATTTTTAAAAATTCATATTTTGATGTGATTATCAAAATCAGTCAAAAGGTATTAACATATTTATTTGATTAGGTTTAAAGCCTTTGTGTATTTATTTCACTTACAGTGTATATATGCAATGATCCCAAACAATGTACACCATTATTATAAACTGAATTATAAGCAATTTTATTTCATTTACACTAAGCTTTCTTACACATATACCAAACAAGACTTAATCTATTTTTTAAAGCTAAAATAATAAAAGTATGTCTAATTTTTTTTTAAATGTCATACTACATACATGTACCATAATTATAATGCCTGCCTTTCTGTTTCTAACAGAGGTCAAGCCACCCTTGTCAAAAAATGCATGTTTGTGTTAATAGCTTTATTAACACTAATGCACTTCAACTAAATATATTCTGCAACTTTGACCAAAAAAAAATTGTAGAAAGCACGAAAAACAGAGTTTGTCTCAGTTATACATGCACATAATCAAAGACAATGTCATTATGTTCTTGATATAAAGTCAGAGATTATAACTAGTATTTTCACCTGGGCAAGGTTGCTGAGTTAAAAAACACACACCTGTATGAATATTAAGTTATGTCGTGGTAAGTACACACACTATGTACACTCCTAGACTGCTTTATTTAGGAGTTCACTTTAATACACATGTTTCATAACAGCGAGATAGACATCAATTCTACCACAATTCATCTAAATGTACATTTGTACATGTGGAAGGAAGACGTCACAGGGTGCCACGAAATGTTTGTTTGATTGGGTTTACGTCGTACCTAAGATTATTTCCCTGATAGCATATATGACCAGTGGCGAAAAAACAACACAAAACGAAGATGGAGTAATAAAGCCATAATAAATTAGCTATATTAACGCCCCTATCAGAGTTTTTCTTATTCTATATGTCCTTCAAATATAAGTTTCTTTTGATCTCTAAAGTGATGACTATAAAAATCCGTACACAGCAAGCAAATAAGGTTGATGATTCTCAATAGCTGTAGGGGCAACACTGTAACAGCTGTTAACCATGTGAATCAAAAAAAGTATTTTAATACATTTACCTGTGTACATGTGAGTATCTTACCTGTAGAAACCCATTCGGTATGTCCTTGAGGATCCAATAATTACAGTTATGTGTAGTCTACAATAATCACAATATTTATAATCCACATCCATAAACTGTTTGTCCAGTGAACACAATATAAGGACTGTTACAACAACAACAAACAAGTGAACAAGAAGAAGTAAAGGGTGGGAAGAAAGACTGACTTTAAAAACACTGGGTGCCTCATTTACGCTGTGCAAGTAGTTTCACAATGTATATTACAACACAGAGCTTTACCTATTTGTAGATTACTTAGCGGGAACACAGCCTCCCTGACTAGGCCAAAGACCTGCATGCTAATCATGATGTCTCTATAAATGAACACACTCCACAGCTGACGAGCAATTCAGAAATCAATCAGTGTTTACAGCATATGCACAGCGAATGTGAATGTCTGAATAGGTATAAAGCACAGAAAAGCATGTGTAAAAACAACAAGATGTCCTAAAAGTATGTCATGCATATACACTGTAGTTTTCAATAATCAACTAGCATACTTGGACATCCACTGAAGAACAAGCAGTAGCTAGAAGTCATTTATAAAAAAAAAACAGAGGTTTTCCGTTCGGTAAAGTTAGGTTAAGTGCGTAATCCCAGTTGGGTAATATCACTTAGTAAAAAGACAAAAGTCTGTGCTCCTCTTTCAGTAACTTGGCAATCTTGTATGCGAAAATCGAATCGTTTTTGCACAGCTATTGCTCCATGTAACAGCCCAGTTACATGTATCAATCCTTTATTGAGAAATAAAGCGGAGCATGCATTGAGTAATAAGCATTAAGGTAAGCATCCAGTTACAATGAGAAGTTTGTCATTTACTATGATTAAACAAACAAGAATTTCATTGTCCAGTAATAAAATTCCTCACACACAAAAGTTTTGTCTGTGTCTAGCTGCCAGCACTGCAATCCTAGACTGCTGTAATCCAGTGGGATGTATACCCATAAACAGCCTTGATTTTCATACATACATGAACAATGGAGACCGGCAACAAGATATCTACATTCAGGTACACCTGCAGATCTACTTAATACACCTGACTGACTACAATATAAAACACACTGTCCCTGTCATGGATTATGCTACTTCTTACACAGCTACTCAGGTGTCAAAAATAAATGGATTGACACAAAGGGTGCAGACTGCATAGCCCAGGGTGGTGAGGCCTAGCAGAACAAGTTTGTGAACTTTTGCCTTGTCCTTATTCTGGACATCAGGGCATGGATTAAATATTCTTCAACCATTTTCATGGCTAATTTCTTTAAATGAATGAGTATTTCTGGAAGGACTTATTTCTTACCCAACTCTTTATTACATGTGATTTGTAGCTAAACAGGTGGTGGTTAATTTTATCTGGGTCAGGTGAGATAAAAGGATTAAAAAAGATAACTAAGGAATGACCTATCATGACAGCACTTTACTTACATGTACACTTTACATAACACAGCTTTCATTTGTTCCACATTTGGAAAATCTCTGTTTTCTTTGCCTGATACATGTAAATAATCTATATTTTGTTGCCATACAATAATCATCGAGTGAAGGAAACCAGGTAGACACCATTGGCAATTTTCAAAGACAAACAATGGACTAGCTCAGGCCGCAAACAAAAATGACATTTTGTGCCATTTGATTCTTGACGCTCCTCAGCGCCGAGGGCAGCCACTAGCAATTAATCTGTAAAATGACAACAAGTAGATAATTGTGATTGGCGGAGAGCTTCCCTGAGACTAATCTCTTATATATAT
>JAVFBZ010143734.1:8983-20808 GCA_032466195.1 Katharina tunicata | reverse complement strand
TATATAAAGTTTACAAATAAATTGTTTGTTTCATTTTCTTTTATAAAAGTACTTCGTTTAAACTCCACAGGCGTTGTTGGCGCGCGTCTGCCTGAACAAAGCTCGCCGAGTCTTGAGCTTTGGTTGGCAGACTTTCACTGCAGGGGACTACTTTTCCCGTGAACTGTGGCGAATCACGATGGAGCTAGGGTGAAACAAAGATCACGAGCACCTCAAATCTGTTCATAAGTGAAAATTCCGTCGTGATACTGACAACATCACGTCAGCTTGGTGGAGACGCTTCCTTACTGATTTTTGATTACCATCATGATCATTACTGATTTTTGACTACCACAATGTGCACTAACTTATGTTTGACTACCATCATTATCACTATTAACATATGGCTACCATCATTATGACTACTGATATTTGACTACCATCATGATCACTAAATGATATTTAACTATCATCATGATCAGTACTGATTTTTGACTACCACAATGTTCACTAACTTATGTTTGACTACCATCATTATCACTATTAACATATGGCTACCATCATTATGACTACTAATATTTGACTACCATCATGATCACTAAATGATATTTAACTATCATCATGATCAGTACTGATATTTGACTACCATCGTGATCACTACTGATATTAGACCACCACCACCATCATCAGTGCTGATATATGATCACCATCATGATCACTAACTGATATTTAACTACCATCATGATCACTACTGATATTTGACTACCATCATGATCATTGTTGATATTTGACTTACATCAAGATCAGTGTTGATATTTGATCACCATCATGATCAGTACCTATGTTTGACTGCCATCATGACCATAACTGCAAGGTGTGCTGTTGCTCCGTGGTTAAACACCAACCAAATAAATAAATAATGATCACAACTGATGTTTGACCATCATCATGGTCAGTGCTAATATATGACTACCATCATGAAAAGTATTGATATTTGACTTCATGATAACTACTGATATTTGACTATCATGATGATCAGTGCTGGTATTTGACCACCACCATGATCAGTGCTGGTATTTGACCACCACCATGATCAGTGTTGACATTGACTACCATCATGATCAGTGCTGGTATTTGGTTACCCAAAATACATTTCATGACATTCAGACATTGGGTGATAAACTCCTTACTTAACCCAGCTTCCTCCTCCTTGAATACTACTACTCATGATTCTAAGTGTGAGAGGTTGCCTATGAATTCATGACATGTTTCCCGAAGAACAGGCGAACTATTAAAGAAAAGATCACAAGAATTAAAAATGTGTGTGGGTCTGCTGATCTAGTGTTATGAATTGCTTGTTTCAAAATTATTTTAGAAAATATCAATGAAACAGAACCATTTATGCTCACTGATCTTAGAATCCTATATTCAGTTTTAGAGCTTTTCTGGTATGTCAGTATTTAAAAAAGAATGGCATTTCATTCTTATACATCTAATGTCTTTCTTATTGCAGAGTACAGAATTAATTGAAGAAGAGAGTATTACAGACTCTGATGAGAATAAGAGACCGTACAGTGCCTACTCTCTACCTAAAATGACCGGCACAGGTAAGCTTATAAGTAACAGATATAGAGGCCAGTGGATGGATTGTTGGGATATATATTGGTCTGTCATCCCCTATCAAAAACAGAATGTGTTTGTTTGGTGAAACTATAAGGCAAGTTCACTGATGGGTAAGTTCACACTGGGGGCATGATGATTACCTGAAGACTGATTCTTCTTGTTTCAGGATTTTACATATACATCAAAGATGAAGGAATATATTAATAAACAAACAAGCGTGTGTACTATTTACCTTTGACACAGTTTATTAAAAGACTCAAGTTTCATGTAAACTTTTTCACTGGCAAATGTTTTGTTCTGATCAATCCACGGTAAAGATGTAAAATACAAAGATTCAATTACTTTTGAACTATACTACTACAAGCACTTATACATACATGTACATGTATGTGCAAACAGAAGTATTGGTTTCCCTGAAAGCTTGTTTGTCTGGAGTATTTCTTGCATGCATGTTAATATGGTAGTCAAAAGATCTTATAAACATCAACTGACTCCAATTACATATTGTGGTTTCTTTTTTTTAGGAGAAGGAACTGCTAGATTAAGTTATGAAGATGACTTTGAAACTAACAGCTCCACTAAACAGGATAAAAGTGATGTGCCGGAAACTACTGACGGTATTATTTCAATTAACATTACTTGGAACCAGTATTCAAACGCCCAGTGTCTAAGGGCAATATGAGCTTAATTCTTTACTTGGCACTGGAGGAAGATTGATTTTCCAACAGAGCAGAACACTTCAGATTTTATGGCTGTGTTACATGTAGTGTGGCTATTAATGTTGGAGTACACTGCAACATATGAATGAAATGCCCTTGAACATGATGATACACAACATTAATCAATCAGTCAAACCCTTTCTAGCAAAGCAGTGTAAAGTATTTTAATAACAGAGAATTCCCTTATTTGTGACATTTTTGGTTGATCAAGATGTCATGATTTCTCCCTATGGGTCGGGAGACAGATTGCTTAATGTGTTCAGAAAAAGCATTACTCAGTTACCTTTCTGAAAACTAGGCATACAATTGAAGGCCAAATGCGCCTTTCTTATTGTCCCTTTAGTAGTCATCATAAGCTTGAGATTACAAAACATACAATGGCTTCTGTGGTGACTAAGGCTGTGGTTGGCTGATGAAGGTGTAAATAACTCTGATCCTGCACTATCTAAGGTCTGGCATGCTACAATGGCCATGGCCTCTTATTATTTGATAAACTGTCATATCAATAATATCTTGAATTTGGGCTAAGTTAAGACATTATAGTATAAATGTGACTACTATGTAGGTTATACTTTATGTTTCAGAGTCTGCTAGTACAGAAGCTGCCCAGCGTTTACTAGCCACTTCAGAGTCATTAGAGATGACCACAGTGGGGATTCCAGAGATGACTCATCTTCCATCCAATGGTATTGAGTACAGCAGTATGTCAGCCAATCAAATCAAACAGTTCTCTGATAAACTTACAGCTCTAGTCTTCCAGAGGGTTAGACAGTAAGTATTAATCTTTTCTATTTAATTTAAGTACAAGTAGACTTGTGGGCACATTTTATCCAATTTAATTTAAATAATTTTGTTAGCAATTTCAACTACATGTACCTAATGGAGGCTTGTCTGCTATCAAAACTCCATCTGGCTGACCATTATTTTTGTAGAAGGCCGGATAACTGAGTGGTCTTTGAGGCCAGCATTTACTGCTGGTGATTCTGGTTGTGGCTTTGATTCCTGCGGAGGTCTCCATCTGAAAATTTTGAAGTAGTATCCCAAAAACAAAAACAAAATCTTTTAAATGAATTCCTTATCCTGTTCCCCAGGTGTTTGTATGATGAAGACAGCCTGTTATTTGCCACTATGATGTGTCTGAACATGCAGGCTGAGGTCGGGCAGAGCTTCACAGAAGAGGAAATGTCTCTTCTCCTTCAAGGTAATAAACGCTTTTGCGCTTTGTGTTTTTACTTTGAATTTCATTTCAGTTGGTTTAATCTCTGATGACAGTACAGTAGTTTTCATTTTTTAAAATCATGTCCATTGTTTTTCTTTTGAATCAAAAAATTAAAACAAGTCACTACATATTTTTGATTATTTGTGGTATCGAAGTTGTTTCCATTTGTTTAAGTTTCAAGAAGAAACCTGATGAATCCAGGTTCTCACGCCATATTGAATTATAGTGATTAAAAGTATGAAACAAGGGAAGCTACTATCAAAAATGATTGTCATATATTTATGTCAGTTGAATTTCACTGCCTGATATATGATCCTTGTTTTGTTCAGGTAACCCTGGGTTAGGAATGCAGTTGAGTTTGTTAGACTTTGATTGTGATGCTGATCCTCCACGCTGGCTAGCCACAGAGAAATGGGAGGACATGCTGGCTATCTCTGTGCTTCCAGGCCCTCTAGATAGTCTCTGTGCCAAGATGGCCACAAACTCAGAGTCCTGGGAAGCCTGGTATAAATCACCCTACCCTGAAACTGAGCCTGTCCCAATGTCCCCCTCAACACAAGACCGTCCACCAGGTAAATTCATTTTTTATCCCTTAAGCTAAGATTCCATAAATGCAGTAGTGTTTTGAGTTATAAGGCAAACAATCTAAATAGTTAAATTCAGATTCGGTTACAAATGCATTTTATCATGTGCCTGTGTTTACATCAACATCAAAAACCCCATGTAGCGATCATGCAGCAACCAAATACAAAATCGCATGGGTGAATCACAAAAGTGGAGGGGTGATTCTCGAACAAAGTCTTTCCTAGTGGCAAATATACGGCACAAAAAGAAACAAAATACCATGAGTTTCTGGAGAAAGTGAGAAAATTCCATTCAGCTGGACAGACAATGAACGTCCTGTTTGAAATTCTCCCTATGAAGCTGCAATTCCTTGACCTAGCGATAGTATACACTTTGCTGATGACTTTTCTGCAGTAAGCTAATGGTCCATCAGCGGTGTTTTTCTGGGTAACATTTCTTTACTTGTAACAACTTATATTGAAAAGAAAACATGATCAAATCATCTTGGTCAGAAGCAAAGCATTGTGAAGCACGGCAGAATAACATGTTCTCAACCAAAATGTCAAGAAAATACTCAGCTATAGTCATATGCAGGGAATCTAAAAAAATGTATACAGCTTGCTTCAGCTGTATAACGCACACCACATGTATGGGATCTTAGCCTTACAATATTTATTGCCTTCCCTAAATTTGTGTACAGATCATCTATGACAAGTTAATAGAGAGACCCTTAGCAACTTTGTCACTAAGAGTTTTAACGAGAAAATATGAGATGGAATTCAATTGTTAATGTCTCTATGCCACTATTATTTATCTTTAGAATAACATGTAGTAATCTCAGCGTAGACAAATAAAGCTAGAATTGTTCACATCGTCCCAATCAGAAAAGTCTGGTTTCTTTGTACTGCAGTAGGATGATTCCTGTTTATAATAAAATGTAAATAATAAGCAGAAACCTGAGCAATGATTAAATATCCTGTAGAAATAAAGTTATTGTTTTTTTGTTAACTGATTTATTTGATATTTTTTACACATGAAGCATAAAGCTTATATACCAAATGACCAGTACAATGAATAAGATTGTTGTATAAGTTATTCATTATTGGTATGTGACATGTGATTACCTTATAGCATCTGAGGCAGATCGTGATGAGGAGAGTGGTAGTCCTGACCTGGGCAGTTTGACAGACTTCCATCAGTTACTCATCATCCGTATGTTACGACCAGACAGACTGCCCGCCGCCATGCTCAAATACGTCAATAAACACCTCCACCTCAATCTGACAGAGGGACATGTATTTAGGATCCATGACATCCTGACAGACGCTGCTTGTCACATGGGTGTCCTGTTACTCCTCCCACCCAGCCCACAACACCCTAAATTCCACCCCATCTCCAGGCTCAACCTTACTACATCTCCGGTGGAACTCCTCAGCACCCTTGCAAAGGTACAGCCCTAACTACAACTGTTACCTATGCATTTATTTACATTTAACATTTTGGCTTATGGTTGATTTGAATTCCAGGCTCTCCTGTTGTTTTCTGCTCATGTGAATAACTAAGAACTCTCATGCTGCGTCCACAAATGTAACGTATATAAATTAATTGCTTATACTTATAAACTACATTTCTGAGGAACCAATGAGCAGTAGCTGCTGGCTACTTCAATCACCTGGGCAACCAGGTTTTAAGGCCAGTATCTTGCTGATACATATAGTGTTATCCCAAAATGTCCACTTTTTCACTTGATAATATCCCAGAAAGTTATTCAAACTATTTCCCTGATTGCCTTTTAGCAAACTCAGGTGAGTGTTCAGCGTATAAAGATAGGAGAAGGGTGCGAAGCCCAGGTGGGAGACGCCATAGAAACGGCGGAGAAGGAAGACAGCTGGCTGATCATTGAAAATCTTCAGCTAGCATCAGATCAGTTTTTTCAGGATCTCAAATATCATCTCACAAGGGTTGCTAAAACTAAAGGTTTGTATCATAACCATTGGGGGGTTCACAAAATAAAACAGTCATTTTTTAATAGTGATCAAGAATTTTGTTGTATAAATATGAGCCTAAATAGGTCATGCAATGTTCGGTGTTTGCAACAAGAACAAAAATGCTTAAAGTTCTATCATATGTTGCAACTGTATTTATGATTTCTCAACAAATGGAAAACTTTTGGGAAACTGTTTATCCAAAATGTTGACGTTTATTGAAATGTGAAATTTGTTTGAAATTAGCTATGATGAAGCTTTTTGTGTATTGATACAATGAAACTCGTCTTTATAGAATGTCCCTGGCATTTGATGCAAAATAAATCAAAATGAATAACAAAAAGTGTTATTCGAAGGCGATAATATATACCTTTAATGGGTGAAAACAAAATTCTTTTTTCACCAACATTTAAATAATATGCATGAGTATATATATATTACTGACATGTAAAAGACATTTTTGTTCTTTCTCTCTCTGTTTTTAGATGCCTTTTCAGAAGAGAAGAAGAAATCTGTGAAGTTTTGTGTATTTGTGACGACTGAGCCATGTGATAGAATTCCACTGTTCCTGTTGCAGAACCTACACCAACTAGCTTGGGATAAACTGAATGGTGGATCAGAACCACCTGTACCCAGCTCTGAACTCTTAGACTCTAACCTGTGCTCATACACCTGTCCTAAGGCATGTCTCCATACAGGTAACTATAGAGAAATTAATCAACTTTAGTCTAAGAATTTAATATTTCTGTCTCTACACATCTCAAAAATCGGATGAACTTATTGTTGGATAAGAACAACCAACTGTGACCTCTTAGATCCTAACCTCTGTGAAAATATACCTGTCTAATGAAGAGTCCTAATACTGGTGATTTTTCAGCCTTTAATAAACATAAACCTTAGAATTGAATATACACATGTTAAGCTGAACTTAACCTCATCTTCATACTGTGACATTTTTCTCACAAATTAACCTCATAAATCATCTTCATACATCTGTCCCACAACTTAACCTCATATTATCTTTAAACAAATGTCTCACTTCATGAGTCCAGACAGTTCAAGGAAAATTGTAGCAATGTTAATTTAATGCTTTATTTATGACACTCTCTTTCTGTCCTCTTTTCATTTTTTTCAAGTGCACATAACAAAGTTACTTTTATCCTAATGATTCGTTGAGATGATCATTTAGTGTTTTAACCCATCTCTCCTAATATCGGCTTAATTTGCCATCGTTAAGTTTTTTTAATTATAACTTATAAGGGAACTCACCAACCCATCCCACTCTAATCTTTTGTGAAAATCAAATTAACAAGCTCAATTCAGGAACCATGTGCGTGTGATAATCATGTTTTTCCTATTGTTTCCAGCTATTGTAAGCACATTCAAACTTGTTGGTTCTGACATGTGGACCAAGGTGCGAGATGGAAGTCAGACGGTGAGAGGTGCTGTATTTGGAGTAGCTGTAATACAGGGAGTGTTGGTCAGCCGTCAGCTGTTTGGTGTAGCTGGTCTAACTCAATGGTACCCACTCAGCAGAGTTCAGGTCACACAAGCTATTAACCTGATACTTAATGTGAATCAAGACGGACCAGTGGACAAACTCATTGATATACTTTCACAGGTGTGTTGGAGTTGATTTGGTTTTATTGCAGCTCTACCCAGGTGCTAATTCAGCAGGGAAAATCTAATCTAGTCAAATTGTGTAAATATATCAATAAATATATAGCCTACAACAAAAGTCTGTATTTTTTCTTGCAAACTAACTGTTGGGTATGACAAGGTAAGCATTACAGTAGATTTGCTGCTATGCAAAATGTATGCTCTCCCGCTTGAAAAATAGTCTGGGGATTTGGATGCATTAGCTAAAATTGAAAAATAACACAACCAAATTTGTAAATGTGTTTTGTTTAACTTGTTTCAATCAAGAGAAAATCCTTTTAAACTCCCTGATGCTTTAAACCCTGAGGAATTCTGTCCATAAACAATCAAGATTAAAGTTGTCAAGTGTTGTTATCTGCAGTGATGAGCAATATTCTTACCGATATTTCACCCAAATTTATTTTCCAGATTGTGTATGGTAATGTGATGTTGTGTGAGGCAGATCAATTGTATGTAAATGCTCTTGTTCATCATGTCATATCACAACTCCGAATGAACACATCTGGTAAACTCAGCCTTGGGAATACTATTATACCAACTCCCCCTGCTAACGTTGGTGAGTTCTTATCTAAGCTACTATTTCTTTTTTTTATGTCATACTTATGCACCTTGGATGTCATTGCTCTTTGCTCATGAATAATCTTTGAATAAAATATAAATGGCATTATGCTAATCATGCAGGGAAAGCAGTTTATATCATTACTTCATTACATAAAAAAAAACATCTGTTTAATTGAAAGGTAAACTTCAGTTATTATGACTAGCCTTTTAATGTGTTTCTGTTATTGTTAGTTATGAAAAAAATGATGTACTGATAGAGATTAACAGCAACCAATTAAAGAAATATTGCAGCATTCTCATGTTTTGAATTTGTTTAGATCCCGCTGATTATGCTGTGTGGTATGAAGAACAGACAGCCAATAACAAACTGTCCTCTCTACAAGCTCTGGGAATTCATTGCTCCGTGGAGAAAGAAACAAATGAAGCCAGGTTTGTTCAGAACAAATCATTTTTAAAACTATGATATAATACTGATATATAGTCGTTAAGAAATGGACCGATTGTTTTATTTGGGATAACAGATCTTACATGTTGTTATGAAAATAGAGGCTGAGACCCTTGTGGAACCCATAACCTTCCGCTTAATACTTCATTTATTTATCTTATATTTATTTATTTTAGGAAAAGAATAAAGTTTCTAAAAAAAAATTGCACCTGAGTTTTGAAGAATGTAACCCCAAAAACTTTTTTGATTATTTAATTGTTATCAGCTCAACAGAATTTGTCCAGCATCTTGACCACATGTTTGAGACACAGAATCTAGAGGCTGGAGATACCATCACTGTACAGCGGACTAATACCGTCAACATTAAACATCTCCGTTCCTCATTGGATATCTGTATGGAGAAGTTACCTCCCTTGTTAGAGCTAGGTCAGGTGCCAGGTGTGGGGAGTGAGGACTATGATTTCCCATACCATCGCCCAAGTATCCTCAGTGTTGGCAGCGTATCCAGTACCCTCATGCCTGAATCTATTGGATATGTCCTTCTGCAGGTATTTGTTTTATTTATTATTTTATGTTAATTATCAAAGTAATACCTTTTTTCATTCCTGCTTTCAAAGAAATTGTTATGTTATGGCAGGTGGGTGGTTGGGCTGAAGCTTCTCATCCCCGTCAAATGAGTGAAATAACCTTTAGTACAGCATAAAACCCAATCCATACACACCACTTATCCCACAAACCAAAGGGCATAGTTCACTTGATATGTAATAGTATAAAATTACTGCCCATTGGAGGTGGCAACCAACAACTTGCGGAATGTTATCCTGCACTCGCTCACTGGTGGCCTATTTTTTTTGTGTGATTAAATATCCATAGGTGTTTGGTATGATCATATTTTAGCATGATTGACTTTTTCTAACAATAAACTGACCTGTAATAATATAATATTATAAAGCACAATGATATGGAAAAATCAAACAAAAACATTAAATGACAAAATTACTTTAACGCAAGGGAACATAGCAAATTTTCTTTTGAACCCTGAATTTCTCACATAGCTTTAGATTTTTTATACATGGATAGTTTTGAAATAAATAAATAAACAGGGAGTGATAGAGCTTTGTGATGTGAACTTACAGCTACTATCTTATTCTAAAGTCAGCTTCATGTCTTCTTCATTAATGGCTTGGTGATTGTGGTCCTAATGCTTGGGATAGAAGTGTATTGGTTCTTATTGTTGGTCACCAAAAATGTTGTTTTCACCAACTGGGATTGAATGCTATCAAGAGTATAATATGTTAAGTAAAATTGAAATGTTAAACTCCATTGATTTTTTCTCTTGCACCCTATAAAGTGAAATGACATTTTGTCCAATATAAATAAGATACCATTTTATTTGATTTTAAAATAAAATTTTGCAGTAAGTTAATTATAGAGTTTCTTTCCTTGTCAGGAGTGCCTGTGGTTTAACTCAGTGTTGTGTCACATCAGGCAACAGATTAATGACATGCAGGAGATTATCCTGGGAGGACCCGAGGCTTACCCCACATCTCTTTTACCTGTGGTGTTTAGTCTGCAGGAGGAAGAGGTACCTATCAGCTGGCTCCATCCTAACGCTCAACCATCTACACACTCATTGCTCACATGGCTAGCAGGTATGTCTCGCTCTATTATTATTCCTCCGATGAAACTTTTTTGTTTTGTGTGCTGTGTTGTTCCTTGATCAATTGTGTTTGTTGCCAATGGTTTTGAGGGTGGTTTCCCCACCCATTGGTAATTTATGTACCGTGGGAGTTGGTGATGGGTTAAGCTCCTGCGATATACCATGAGATGCTGGTGATAGGCCAAGCTCCTGCGATGTACCATGAAATGTTGGTGATAGGCCAAGCTCTTGTAATATACCATAAGATGCTGGTGATAGGCCAAGCTCCTGCGATGTACCATGAAATGTTGGTGATAGGCCAAGCTCTTGTAATATACCATGAGATGTTGGTGATAGGCCAAGCTCCTGCGATGTACCATGAAATGTCGGTGATAGGCCAAGCTCTTGTAATATACCATGAGATGCTGGTGATAGGCCAAGCTCCTGCCATGTACCATGAAATGTTGGTGATAAGCAAAGCTCATGTAATATACCATGAGATGCTGGTAATAGGCCAAATAAGCTCCTGCCATGTACCATGAAATGTTGGTGATAGACAGAGCTCTTGTAATATACCATAAGATGCTGGTAATAGGCCAAGCTTCTGCCATGTACCATGAAATGTTGGCAATAGGCAAAGCTCTTGTAATATACCATGAGATGCTGGTAATAGGCCAAGCTCTTTGTGCTCACTGCATTATGAGTAAAATAGTTAACATGTATCAATATGTTTTTTATTCTTTCAGATTTCCGGAAGAGGTATGATCAGCTGTACCTATGGGTTAAACAGGGGATGGTATCTACCTTTAAACCTGAAATGGAAAATCTGCAGACATCCCGAGGGTCATTATCCCATGTCTGGCTTGGTGGGTTTGTTAACCCGCAAGCACTCTTCACAGCCATTAGGCAGGAGAAAGCATATGTTGAGAAGTGCTCTGTTGAACAGGTAAGAACCTTGAGGATCATTAATATGCATTATTTAAAAAAAACGAATTGTAAGATTGATATAAAATATGGGAAAAAAAAAACAATACCAGTTGATCAGAAGATCACCAGAGTTATCACACTTCATTGTTTGTTACCACAGTAAAACTTACTTCCACTTTCTAAACCACTTACACAATTGGTGTTGCTACATGTATCCTAGAACAATCCAAACCAAAAACCTCTTCTGGACCCTCAACACTCACATATCAGCACCCTCAACATTCACACATCAGCACCCTCAACATTCACACAGCAGCACCCTCAACATTCACACAGCAGCACCCTCAACATTCACACATCAGCACCCTCAACATTCACACATCAGCACCCTCAACATTCACACATCAGCACCCTCAACATTCACACATCAGCACCCTCAACATTCACACATCAGCACCCTCAACATTCACACATCAGCACCCTCAACATTCACACATCAGCACCC
>JAVFBZ010143723.1:0-10935 GCA_032466195.1 Katharina tunicata | reverse complement strand
ATATGATAACACTTGATTTGTTCTTAAACTGAGAGGTAACAGGTAAAGACACAATAGTGGAAAGTCGAAAACAATCAAATAATCAAAAACCAATATACTCGAGATTATCATCCCTATTGCTTTATATTACCACATTTTTGTTTAAACGGTTTCTCCAAATGTCCTGCTTTTCATATTATATGACAAAGCTTCTTTTTTTTTTTGGAGGGGGAGAAGGTTAAATAACTGCTATAATTCTAAGAGAGTAACACCAATTGAACATTATCATGCCAGGTGTTCATCAGTGACCAGTTGAGGACAGTGTCCGGTCACGTGTCCTTAGTTCTGTATGTTTATTGGTTGTGTGAACAATACGGGTGAGGATACGTAACATTCTGTGATACCATGCAATATTTGAATTGGACGGAGTTCCTTCAAGGCGAATCCTGTCTGCTTGAGACCTTTCTAAAACACAACAGTTGCGTTCAAGACACATTTGGCGGACCACGTTAAAGCAATCTGCCAAATGTTGTGTGATTATGAGATGCTGGCACCTCTGTGTCATACAGAGAGGCTGGACAATGGCTTATGCTTTTCGACGCACTGGTCATTTTATACCATGTGCTTGCCAAAACGTTATTGTTGGTTTACATCTTCGTTTGGAGGTTTGAATTTTGAGACAGTGTTCCCAAACGGATGCTCCCATACCCACTATTCTTGACAGCTTGGTTAATGTAAAGCACAGGGATTCAACAAGTTCTATTCTTCTCTGCCAAGAAAAAACCCTCTAGTTTGATATTCTGATTAGGGACAAAAAATCTCTTGATCCTTTTTTCGGTGTTGTATCCACCTGTTAAGAACTCCTCCTTCTTAGCCGGGAGTTTCTTTGACAGATTAGCCCGTAACGTAAAGACAGCCAATAGAAGGTTATTTTAACAATAGCAATTATTTTCCTTTTACCGTTTTCTGACTTGCTATGAATGTATATTGGTATTTCATTACGTTTTTCATTACTTATAATCAATAGAAGTCAATTGGACCAATACCGATTTAGGCGATGCTAAAGACAGCTTAATATTGGGGAAACAAATTATCCAGATCGATGAAAGTCGAAATATCTTTAACATTAATTTACCTTCCATGAAATTCAATGTCTACTAATTTCTGGGTTGATTCCATTTTCATTTAGCTGATTTGTTACATATAATTGACATTTCGTTACGCTAACATAAAACATAATGGATTGAATGTGAAATACAATCGTTGAATGATATTTTCTTTATATACAAATATTATAGTATCGACATAAATTCATAGTTAATGGCAAACCTAGATATAAGCGTTTGTCAGAATTCAATTTGTCATAATTACGACTGTCGAAGATACGTGAGGTAATTCCACAAATTAATTATGATTTTGATAAAACGCAGCTGATATATCGCTGTTAATTCTAATATTCAGGAACTTTTTTTGGTTTTATTTTATTCTCTTTTGTAAAAAATTATAATCCCAAATGTTTCGAAACAACAAAATATTAAAAAGTGTCGATTGTTTCTACTTTTTTGACTATCTTTAATAATCCAAAGGAACCGACTCTTCAAAGCCGTTTGCTTCCAAATTGGTTTAAATTACTTTCGGTAGATGAAATATTTTTTAGTTTATGTAATTTATAAAATTTCTTGTTTATTTTCTTCATGTCTCCAAGTCAACAACAAGTACATATTGATATGATGTAACGAAGGCAGATAATAGTTTTTTAAATGTAAGATCTAAGACACAAATTCCTACAAAAAAGGATTCAAGTGTAAATCGTCTCCTGCAAGCGTCTATAATTGCTTTACATGGTTAAAAAGTCCTCAGGTTGACCCAAGTCAGTGCTTTATCTTGATACAAATCATCACACTTCAGAAATACAAAGCAACTGAAAATGGATTATTTAAACTAAGGATTTTTATTATCATAATCTGTCTTAGTTGGTCAGTTTTATCTTGACACAAATCATCACCCTTCATAAATACAAAGCAACTGAAAATGATTAAAATAACAATAAGGAAAAGAAAAACAAAATAAGCAAAAATTGATAGTCCAACCAAAGATAAACAGGACGAACAATTTGGACAGGTAATAAAGAAGTCTACGAATAATAATATACCAATGGCATTTTTGTTCACTGAATATCGTATATGAGACAATAACAGAAAATTGATTTTGGTTTTTACAAGCAAAATCACACAGATAGCGCCAGTAACGCATTTTATTTCATCAGAAAATGCTGCAAAATTGACAATTCTATTTGTTCCAAGTTTCAGTTTGGGTGAGTGGTTTATTATTTTTATTATTTACAAATTGACATATTGCAAAGAAACGATGTTTTGGATGAATACAGATTTGTTAATGCGCTTTACTATAAATGCAAAAGTTAATATGTACCAAAATTGTAAATGAAAAGCAAAACAAACATGGACACAAATATAATTATATTTTTTTTGCCTGTTAGGTTTTATTAAACTGATAAATGTCAGGAGTGAACACAAGGCGTTCTAGGTAGAATCTGCATGAAGTGCGGAGATTAATGACACATTGTTGTGCTGTACTGTCACCCATTGCTCGTTCAGTCTTTTAAATCACATAGCTTGATGCCCTTTGACCTTGTCCTTACGTGGAATGTCACTTACGCCAGGTGTACCACAAAGGAGATGCCGCCCAGGTGCGATGAACAATGTCATATCATTATATACCAGATAGAGGTAGGCAATTGTCTTAGCTGAGCAATTAAAACTGGCCGTTTACTTTATAGCGAGGAAGACTGTGATGAAGAATTCGGGACTGACAGCTTTCAACTTTAGAAAAATCAGTCGGGTTATTTGGGAGAGAAATCTAAACGGCATTTAGTTAGTCACGCAAGCCACCTATCATCCCTTCCACTTCAGTAACTTTAATTTTCTTAAGAAAATGTGCCAGCGCGGATGTTTGTTTGTACCGAGCGCAGAACGCCATGTCACCATTCAGGTTAATTGTATGTAAAAATCCCGGATAAAAACGGGGAAAGGCCCCACACTGACCTTCTTTCTACAATTGTCTTTACATGAGTTCCTACTAGTATATGTAATCCTACCTGTAATTAAAACCTTCTAAGTCCCATTCAAGTTTCATAACATTCATTCAATGCTCATTGTATTCTCCACCAAAACGCTGACATATTTAGAGTTACCAGTTTATACCAACAGAACGGATGGATTATATAAACAGATAGCCTAACCGTATACATTATCTTGAATCACAGACGATTATTCTCAATTGAAATGTTATCAAATAATTGAGGGAGTATTAATTGAGTGGAATAAAAAATATCTTAACGCTTTTTGTTAAAGATAATCAACTTGCATTCCTTTACAGAGGATTTTATTCTGTCTTCTATAGTTTCGCACTTTCATAAAAGCTTAGCTTTCATAAAATAGGCCTATAAATAAATAATGAGATTAGTTTCATAAAAAAAGTTTAAAAAGTTACCCAAAAAATCCCTGCCAAGCTTAATCCGCGCTGAATTTTTTTTTGCTTTGCATTTATAAATACATGAAATAAAATACTTGACGAATGCAATTCAGTGAAACTTCTTTACTGCAAGCGATTTGCTCAATTAATGACAAATGGCTACCTGGCGGGCGGTAAGATAAAAGAGTTTCCATTGAATTTGGAGCCAGGTATTGCAGGGTGCTGACCGTTTGAATAAAGTAAATGATAAGCAGTGAGGGGCACGTTCAGTGACCAGTTACAAGACAATACACAGAGAACCTAGCACGTTTTACTTTAACTCAATTAACAGAGTGTAGCTTTGAATTACAACTGTTTCCTAAACCATTTTCTTATTTCAACAAAGACATTTAAGACAAAGTTATAAAAAAGAATGAACTAAAATATGCACTTTTAAATCAACAGGATACATCGGGTTACATAAAAAATACACTGTTAAACAAACTGATATACGCAAAATGAACAATATTGAGGTACCTTGCAGGCCAAATAACTATATCGGGAAAATGTTTTTTTTAATGGAACAATGAAAGAGAATATATAAATAGGTAACATTATTACTAAAACCATAAGATTTCTCAATTAATTCAGTCTGTTGAAAACGAAATGAAAGTTCTAAATTTGAGGGGTTTGTAGCCCGCATTTAATTCCTGCGATTGTCTACAGTCAAGTTACGTAGATCACTTTTTAAGAGAGGTAATGATATGGACATCATATAGCATTACATAATTAACACCTTGGGACAAAACAAAAATAAACAAATCCAGGAGTTTAAATGTACCGGTATCGAGGATATCCTTGAATTTTATTGACTTTTAGAAATTCTGAATAAACAAAGGTACTGCTATTTTTAAAAAAAAACTTCTACCTGCCATAGGCTGATGAAAATGTCACAAACTAGCTATTATGCTCATTGCTCGACCACATCCGGTCATCTTGTGTACTAAGACAAACCCATTAGAGTCCAACATAAATAAATGTACGAGACATTTGTTTACCCAAATTGCTGGGGGATGTATTGGTGGCCGAGCTATGACGTGCTTCCATGAACTGTACGGAGCTCTTTATTGTTTTTCTTATTAGCCAACCGCTGTGAAATTTTTGACCATATTAAGGATGTACCACGTACTCCGGTCATTTTCAAGACGCCACCGCTAGTGATATATAGGCAAACTGAAAACTTGAGGAGTATTGTGTTACACGTGTGGAATCCTCTGTCAATTAAATGCCGATCAAATGTGGATCAAAATTAAATGACCACATTTGGCATACTTCGGTTTGGAATAATAGTTTTAGAAAAAAACTATAGTGATATGCATTATTTCATCTGCAACAGCTGCCGAACATTCAGCTGTTTCAGCAGACTCAATCACAGAATTAATACCCCACCACCTATGAAACACACATGCGTTCTAAAATCTGTCTGTAATGCTTGTTTGTTCATTTTCAAGTTTCCTTTAATACGTTTTTGGTTAAGCAATGCAAGCCACGAAACACTATTCAAGTATGTCCAAAACGGGCTAAAAGATTTTTTACATCTGAATTGTCAAAGTGTAGGAGACATTCGTTGCTATAACTTTTCAATAATTTAAATAAATGACGAAAGCAAATCGGATTAAACTTTATTCTTGCGCATTTTCTGTTCGGATCAACTGTGTCTTTTGCCAGGGTAAACACTTCCGTAGATCTTTTGCTCCTCTATAACGTGAATAAAATCATAAGAGGCATGATGAGGTCATAGTTGATACTAACAATCTGACTGAATGGGTGTTTATGCGAGAGTACAAGAGGCTTAAGTTCTCGCGTGTATTTGCGAGAACCAAGAAAATCTGGTAGGGTTAGCCGAAGAGTTAGGCCACGTGTGGTAACATGTCCACACTCAAGCCGGAATTCTATTGTGCTCCGACATCGAGAAGAATATAGAAAGCTGGAAATCATCTTTAGGAACACTGTTAAAATTGTCAGCATAATGATAGAATGTTATTGTTTCCCGGTCTCTGATTTGGTTCTTGCTTACAGGGCCCTGGAGCGTCAAGATGTCCAGTGAATTGGTCTCTTCAACGAAGCTATTTAATTGAAATTAAGTCTTAGTTAAAATAACCTTGGAGAAGATTTGGGAGACGAAGAAAACTTAACGAAATATACTGAGTAGTTTGTATATATCCCAGAACAACGATTCAATTTCCATAACGCCCAATTGACCCAGTTAAGAACCATTTAATTTCATTCCTCTATCGATTAAAATGAAATTTTTCGAAGCCTTGTGGATTTATCGTAATACATTTTCTAAACAGTTAATTTCACAATTGAGTGATTGATTGATTTGTTGGTTGATTCAAAGGAAGGTTGATTCATTGTTTTTTCAACGGTATTTAAGCATATAAACTTTTACAATGTTTATATTTTTGATTGCATAATCTTGCAGTAGATATTTCCTTTAAGCTGTAGTAAGGAATTCTGGAAAATAAAGACAATTTTTATTCAATCACTTAAAGCTGATTTTTTTATGGACATTTCTAGTGCAGTGTCTCTTTAAGGTACCTTTGGGTTCGTTGCATGCAGCACAGAGACAGACTGGACTTGCATTTTGCAGTGCTGTTAGGGGCGCTGTCGCGAGGATTACAAACAGCTTGTAGAAATCTTTCCCGGTTTATCTCCAACTATTTGGCTAGCGACTCGGGAAGAATAGATGGGCGCGGACGAAGAGCTCTGGATCTCTACCTTTTGTTTATCTGAGACTCTGAGTGGTATTTCGGAGAGTAATAGAAGCGTGATGTTTCACAGCCTAGCTCAGAAAACTCGGACACCTGGATGGCTTGGACTACAACCAAATTGCAAAATAAATTTACAAATATTCTCTTTCAGCCACTCAAAATCGTAACCTTTATTTGCTGCGTTCCTGCGTGGAAGTTTCCTGCGTGCCTCTCTTCCATTTTACTGTGAAGGCGCGTGGGGCTTGATCGAGCAGACGATCGGTGAACATGTTCTACAAATAAGCCAAAGTTGGACACATTCTAATTGCCAGCTCTTCTGAGTAAATAATTTTTACAACTGTTCCTAAACTACGAGCTTATTGGTAATTAACTTGTGGGAAAACTTATTCGATCTATACAAATATACGATGTCCACTAAAAAAAATGACATATAAACAAAACTAATTAGCTTGCAGTTCTCTCTTCTCATCGGTGCTGTATTATTACCCCCCCATGTTTCATTCCCTGTATTTGATTACGACACGGTGTTGACATTCAAGGAGACAGTACTGTCGGGCCAGTGTTATCTTGGTTCTGCGGGAGAATACCATGGTCTTGGCGATAGGGTGCCAACTAGCGCTGACCAAATAGTGCTAAATGACTTCTTATCTAACTTCTTTTTCTCAACAATCTACTAATTTCCATAAAACAAACCGCCAGTGTCGTCTGGTTAAAATTCATGACAACGCTTTGGAAGATGTCGCTAGAGACAGATTTCTAACAAAAATCCCCAACTTTGAAAGAAAATATATTTGTCTGCAATAGTCAGTTTTTATTTCATGACTTCACAGGCGCTTGGCATATACTTCATAAAAGTTTAAATACATAATCTACAGTACACTTTTAATGGATGACAACCTTTCTAGTAATGCTTTGGTTTAATATCTTTAACCATTCGCAACCGGTTGCATAAACACTATAAATAGTTGTCTCCCATAAAAAGTGTACTGTTTAATGAGTTTGAATTTCAGTCTATAGTTTTTGCAACGATCAATATATTGTTGAGAGGTACATGGTTTAGTATTGTCTGAAAGTCTGTAGAATCACACGTCAGTTATCATGTTCAAATGTTTAGAAAAATAGGTTCACTTTATATAAGAGGATTATCGGTTTCGGAATTTGCATTTTAAAATTCACATTGTAATTAAACATTTTTGTGACGTTTTATAAATTGCTAGTTAAAATTTGTTGCACAGCTGTTTCTTTGAACTGAAAAGATTTTGGCAATTGACAATATAAAAACTCATAAACATTCTATGTCCACTAAAACTAAAATACCATAAGTGAAAATACTATATAATTATGTTTTTTCTTAATTTACTTGATTGGCGTTTAACGTCGTACTCAAGAGTATTTCACTTATATGACGGCTTTGAGCTGCCGGTGTATGGTGGAAAACTGGGACGAACTCTCGTGCGATCGCTTCCCTTATATACTAGAACCAAAAAGGAAAATTTTTAATAAAATAGAGACGCAATTTTTCCATGCGTTTATCTCGTCTCATTGTTGCTGTATTGTTATTCCCCTGTTTTCATTCTGGGTGTTTGATTACGACACCGTGTTGACTTTCAAGGAGACAGTAGTGACGGGCAAGTGTTATCTTGGGTCTCCGAGAGAATACCATGGTTTTGGCGTTAAGGTGCCAACTAGCGCTGGCCAAATACTGCTGGATGACTTCTTATCTAACTTCATTTTCTCAACAATCTACTAATTTCTATGAAGAAAGCCGAGGTTTTTGCCGGGTAAAAATATCTGATCGCGCTTTGGAATATTTCGCTCCGTGTCCGTCAGCTGAGCAAAATGGATCCCCGACTAATGTAAACTTGAAAAGACAGTGTTTAAGTAATCATTAGGTAAACATTTAAAGAACGCATACTTTCCGTATCCCTGCTAGCCAGAGAACCGAGTTCGAATCCCGGTTGAGGCAAACAAAATTTTCTTTCTCTACATTTATAGAAAAATATATATATTTCGATTGGGATATTTGTATGTGAACACTTAAAACTTAACCTATAAAATTCGATCATATTGTAGTATTGAATTATTGGAGTCGTTCAACATCAAGGCGAATTTAGTCTGCATGGCTTTGTGTATATTTATTATATTAAACTTCGAACTATAGTATCATGATAAACTACAGTTTTTCATTTGGAATTAAACTTTTATTTTACTTTTTAAAAAGGCAGAACATACACATTGGTTAATTTAACTGGCTCGATACTTTATAATATATTACCATTTGTATATTGAATATTGAAAATTGTATATTGCTAAAAACAACACACACTACAAAAAACCCCACAAAAACACACACAAAACAAAATAACCATGATCCAGTACAATGTGACAAAAATCTGATTTAAAATATGACCATTATTTACCTTATCTTCCATCGCTGTTTAGAAAAAGGCAAAAGCAGTTTGCTGTCAGTAGTAATATAGATTTAACAATACAATTGTTACAAATATTTCACAATTGTAATGGTTCATTAATGTTCTGTTTGGGGAAAGATAGTATTCGTATTATTTTTGAAAGACGATGGATAGTGTGGGACTAGTCCCATGAAACTTGATGTAACCTCTGAGGTTAATACTCATATCCAAAATTATCGACTTATGAATTGAAACTGTAATTGTTTGGATAACATTTTTCACCTCTGTTAAGCAGATAGTTTTGTCAAGAATGTAAATATTGTCTTTCATGTGAATATTATGTAAATGTCTTTACATGTATGTAACAATCTGAAAATATATATAAAAAAGTAGAAAAAGAAGATAAGTATTCGGGTCGAAAGTTCTTAAACAAATGAAATTCGATTTAAAAATGTTCACTCATTTATGCGATACATTTGTAAATGTTTTACATTAAGAAGTCTTCGCAGTATACATAAGTTTAATTTTTAATATGGTAAAGAGGATATAAATATTTGACCTACGTATTTCTTTTTTTTTTCTATATACTTTTCATAAAACAAAACAAAAAAATGGTATAATGAAAATTATATCCAGATACAAATAACTGTTTCGAATATAATATTTTTATCTGTTTAAATGTTATCCTTAATTCAATGAAACTGTTTTACTGGAGAAAATATTCCGTTAAACAATTGATTCTTTTCTATCTCTTTTTGTCATTAATTTCCCAAGGTAATTATTTGAAGAAAAAAATATATATTATATATATAATTTTAAACTGAAGATAAATTTCTTATTGCTAACAGTGAAATCTCGTCTAAAATATATATTCCTTAAGTTTAAAATAATATATTTGTTGCATATCCTACTTCCTTGTGAGTTATATTTAGAATTCGTCTCTAGCTTGGATTTATTTGTAAGCAAATTCAAGAAATAAAACGGCCTACTAATTCTAGAGAAAAGTGACCTTTTCTCAATAATTTTAACTATTTCCAGTTATTTTAAAGCTAAAGATGATGTGTGTGATGACGTTAGTTGTATTCGCAAGATTCTTTTGCTTTTTGTACCTTAACAAGGAGGTCCTCTTCACATTATACCTACTTTTTCTTTGGTTGCACGTGAAGGCAATGTTATATGAAAGGGGGATAAATCTGTTCCCGCTTTCTTGGACCAGACCGCGTGTAGTGTTCTGGCCCCGAAGAATACTTGTAACGAGAGTCTCTAAAGGGGGGGAGCGCTTTTGTGACATTTGATAGACTAGTGCCATTTTATTCACGGTTCTTTGAGATACGAAAATGTTTTAGTGGAAATTTTATATTAGTCATATTAGTGCAAAAGTACGATTAATTAATATATATCGGTTCCAGTTGTCAATAGCTGTGTAGGCCGAGGTACTACACGATTAATAATAACAAAAATATAAGTGGCTAATTAAGAGACAATTAGTTTCATAGTAATCCATAAAACAATATAAATAAACAATAATTTACAACAATTTTACATCAAGGTTCTCTATTTTTACCTTTCAATTAACTTTTCTTCTAACTGTTATTTTTCACAAGGAGGTTTAACCGAATAAGGGCACGTAACTCTGTATGTCACTTAATTACACGTGGAGCAGGTAGTTTCGATGAGAGCGTGTAAAAATGTTGTTTAAAAGTATATGTATTGTCGCATTATTTATAATATATTCCATGATTACCTTGAAAGATAAATGCCACCTTTAGGTTGGCCTACAATAATAATAATATATGCACCGTTATTACAATATTTGCACGTTGACAGAGCTTGTTCAACAAGATTATAATTTTAATCAAAAGGGTTACGCATGGCATTTGCACTTTTCTATTCGAAATATACAGAAAACTTTATACATATATTTAACTGGATTGAAGTCCGTTTCTATTTGCGTCTAAAGCTAAACATCAAACCTGTTTTACAAAATATTTTCAGATATGATTCCCTTATAAGTGCTCTAGTGAGGTTCTCTATCATATATATACTTTTTGTATAAATGTATATATATATTTTTTGTAGAATTATATATAATGTTTTATTTGACCTAGCCTAACATTATAAAAGCTCATTCAGAAATATCGATGCATTACGGCAAATTACAAACAATTTTCCAAATAATTTTACACTTTGACACTTTGACAAAAAAAAAAGCGTCAATTTCATTAACAAATTTTGTTTAATGTTATTTATAATGAATATCTCCTTAAGAATGATCTAGAATCAATTTTTTAATAAATATC
>JAVFBZ010143712.1:0-10575 GCA_032466195.1 Katharina tunicata | reverse complement strand
TACAAAGGCATCATATACTGTATTCCTATTATAGCAATTCAATTTATCAGGTTCAATATTTTTCATACCGTCGATGAAGTAATAATAACTTTTAATCAGTTTCATAACACTTTCAATGCATGACAGCTTTACCACTATCAAAAGAACTGAAAGGATATGTATAACTGGAGTGTTGTGATAAAAGTTGGTCTCATCACACTTTTAAGAACACCAGACAACAATTCCAAATAGGACAAAGCCCAGTGTGAACTGATACTACATGTAAATAGGCTATAAGCCTATAACCATCAGTTCAAATAGGAACTACAAGAATTAGTACAACTAGAAACCTTTCCTTCATCAACAGCGCTTGTGGTCCAAAGTTACTGTCAGATAAACATCATGGATTCAAGAACAAAAGGAAATCTTTAAAACTAGCGGAAAGAAAATGACTATTAATCATCACTGTAGATAAGGCATATATCTCATCTTCAAATATCTTTCGTAATGGTCTGTCATGATATAAGTACATCGTATACGTGCCACCTACACAAGCTATAAATTCAATACAATGCTCAGATTCCCTTTCGATGAGTTTATCAAAAGTTTGTTGGATTGGTGTTTTACGCCATACTCATTGTTATTTCCCCAGCCAAATTGGTGGAAGATAACCACCCTAAAAGGCTGCTGGCAACACACCATAATAACATTTACAGGACTAAAAACAGGACACCACAACAAATGTTTATCAAAGGAAAAGCCAGCCTATTGGATATACATTGATAGTGATGTGCATGATGGAGGACATCAAAGCTGTCTCGTGTTATTGAACTAGATGAGAGAACAATTAATTAGTGTATAGTATGTCTCTCCCGGTGACACATGGTCAAGATGTTTAAACGAGACCTTTCCGTGACATTTCCCAGAGATTATCCGACAGGATAAGAGTGCCTACTAAGAGAAATTCCCTTAATCAATGTGCTCAGAGAAAGTGATTCTCTTTCCCTAGAGTCGCTAACCTAAGCAAGATAGACAAAGCTCCTTGGCGTCCAAGCCACCTGTCCCCTGTTTTTCCCTTCAATCAGTATATATAGGACTGACCAGTGTCCAATATACAGTCAGTGAATGCGGCCAGCTCTATACAACTCAATTACAACCTCATCTTAGTTGATAAATTAAATAACAATCGGCATGGAATCGCCTAAAGGAACGGCCATGCATGGGATTGGCAACCTTATTGAAGAACAACACAAACCATATATGTGAGTTCCCTGAAATAACAAAACTTGCTAATCCAAAGAAGACCAAGAAAAGAATAAAAATGTCAAACGTTTTAACAGGTCGGATTTTCTTCTTATTATTTTATGTAGAGTGGTTGACACATTGGCTTTTTTTGCATTAAATACTTTATTGTATAATTATGATGATTTTGCAAAGCATTAAATAAATATAAATTACAATAATTAATGCAGAATGTTCATATAAAACAATATAATCATGATTATTTGATTGGTCACTATAGCCATGAAAGTAACTAATAAACTACTTACCAATGTAACGGTTAAAGAAGGGTAATTATATACATTGTATGATTTGCCAAATGATATACAGTAGACAAGAAATGTACATTAATTTCATATGAATTGTAAATCTGAAGTCTAACGGGACAAAACACGTAACAAATTTTGTAAATATTCATAATACACAATACTGTACAGAATGTAATGATTTAGACATTTTGACAGCAAAGTTAGCAATCAATGTTAAATGCTGCCAAAGGCAAATGTTAATATTTTTTTCATTTGGTAAATAATTTGTAGAATTGTAACAAAAGAGCAAAAACACATACCTCTTCAGATTCAAAAACATGACAGAGAATCTTTTGTTGGTTTTTCCTTCTCAGTGGTTCAGCGTCCGGACTTGCGATGATTCGTCTACGAGCCATTATTACCAAGATGTCACCGATGTCTGCGATGTATGATATTGTCCTCAAGGCATGGTCCATCATGATTTCCTAAAAATAATAATAAAAACTGGTTAACTTCATGGGAGTGTCATAGTCCAAGGATAATCAGGTGATGTTGCATCTCAACAAAAGCTAACATCACACAACTCACAATTCAGGTTTCAAAGATCATAAACGTGTTTTCAGGTCTTTATTTGAGGCAATATGGCCCTGTTGTACCTTGAATTTTACATGTTCTTTCCATAATATTGTTATGTATTATATTTTATCCAATTAATGAGTAAACTTCAGTGTAATATGGCCATCGGATATTTAGTTGATATCACCACGTATGGGATACAACAATCCTACAACTGGATTGTTCAGTCTCTGATCATTGATCAGATTCAACCAATGAACATGATGAAATCCTACAACCGTCACAGGCTTTTTTTTTTCTTTTTTTATTTTACAATTTGCTAAATATTTAACAGCTTTATAGCCTACCACCTTCATCAGCCAGGAGATTTGCACAAAATGTTATTTATATCCTGGGTTTTTCCAACTTGAATCAGCCAGTCTGATTGACAAAGTTGTGTTAAAATTAATATTAGTTATAATAAATAACCCCAAACGACCATCTGTAGACCTAATAGAACTGTAGTATGATTTATCAGAAGTGAAACTATACTTTTAATGTTTTTCAGTCCATTCAATCTCTAAATTCGAGTTGAAGTTTCTCAAAATTAAACTAAGTCGAGTTTACAGTTTGTGCTGATCAGCCCCATTTGAGAGAGGTTTATTGTCACAAGAACAATGGGATTGATTGACAGATTGACTGGTGTTTAACGCTGTGCTCAAGGGTATTTCACTTATATGATGGCACTCTATTCCAACAGTAAACAGAGACCCTGAACACAACCATAAAATGTGAAGTCTCTTTAGTGTTTTTGCTGTTAGAAAGTTAATGTTCCTCCAGTGCTAAGTATGACAGCATGAATATCATCTGGAAACATACTACCCTTAGCCAGAGGGACAAGAACAATGGGTCCAACTGATTTAACAACATTTCCATGAAAAATACAAAAACAACAAAAAAGTCTTAATTTTTTTTTGTATGAATTCATTTTGACTCATGATGGTTGGTTATACATGTATAAACCGAAACAATATCTTTCTTCGGAGTTGTTACTATAGTTTATTATGTTAAACTCCTCTATGGTAGTCATAATATTTTTGTTTAAGATGCCCTCATTATAAATTTTATTGAAATATACTTCTAGAAAAGTTACAAATCTAATTACACATGCTTTCTAGTCCAAAAGGGATTCAGTTGGTTGAGTGTTAGACTAAAAGGACCCCTTCAGTGTACCAGGTATAGGTTTAAATGAGTCCTGTTGTTATCCTAATGGAGTTGCTTTTCGAAGTCGTCATATAAATTAAATATCATGTAGTATGACTTTAATACTCATGCAGTAAAATAGCTCAAGTTTACAAAAAGTTAAAGTGAAGACAAGGGTAAAAATGTGGACAGTGAGCAAAGCAAATAGACAAATACAGGCATAATTAATAAAAAGTTATAAAATACTCCAATGAAATTCAGTGCATTCAATATCATATAAATATGGAAAGACTTATGATTAATATTTGTCATGATAAGTTCCAATTAATGGAAATCAGTTAATTTATCACACTCAAAGGTGAATAGTACACATCAGTTTACATTTACTAAATCACATGAATGATATGTCGTATAAAAGATGAGACAAGCACAGCGGTAGGCTAGATTTCCATCAGATCCGAACATTTATTAATCCAGTATACATGTAATCTCACCTGCTTACAAACTTTACGAACAATACACAATTACAAAAAGCTCTGACCTTTATTAACAAGCATGTTAAAAGTTTATTGACAGTGGTATTAAAGTTGCCATTGCTATTCTTGTAAAAATAGACCTTCACTACTCTAGCCTACCCAGCTTAACAATAGAATAATTACACTGTGACCGTTTCAGATCAATTTCATATGTGCGACACTTTAATGGAAACACCGGGATAAAATAGAAATAATTTTTCTACCCGGAATAAATAGAAAAATGGAAAGACTTCATTTCAATGAACTTGTATGTCCACAGCACTCAAGTGGGAATGACGATAAAAAGATAAAAACTTATTGATTAACGAAGCAATAAAATACTCCCCTGGGATTCAGTGAAATCAATGTACTTAGAAGAAAGCCTAACATGAATCATGACAAAAACCAATCAATGAAAAATCAATTAATTAGTCACCCATAAATCAGTGGACAGTTACTTCAAAGACACCTCACATGAAATACAAGACAAAGAATATGGTGAACTAGATTTCAGACTGATCGACAAATTAATCTAGCATAATCCCAAAGGCCAACACAGCTTCACCAACTCTGTTTGCTAGTTGTAAGCTCTATTCTGCAGTAACAATTACCTCATCAAAACTGTCCCTTGGTTAGTTGAGTGGTATCAAAATGGACAAACTAATACCAATATAAGGTTCTACTATCAACAGTTGTATGATATTTAATCCAGCTAAATACAGAGTAGTTTCCCTGTCAACACCTGTAAATAATTGTTTATACCTTTACACATTTTACATAGAAAGTACTCATTTATGAAGAACAAATAAATGAAACAAATAAAGAACAATTTCGTTGAATATTGCTGTCAGTTACACTAGAGTGGGAGTAATAAAAGAGAGGAGAAAAGGTCATGTTGATTAACGAGGCAATAAAATGTCCCCATGTGATCAAGTCAATGTGCTTAGAAGTCTAACATGAATCATGACCGTAATTAATCAATGAAAGATCAATTAATTAGTCGCACATCCATGAAGCCTACTATGAACGTTAAAGTCAGTCACTTCAAATGTACCTCAAAGACTTCACAGCAGTATTTTGCAGTGCTGGTAGTGTATGGTGGAAAACCAAGACAAAAACTCATAAACACCACCCCCACAAGAAAACTTCCCTTATTTACAAAAGGTTTACGGGGGGGGGGGGGGTTCGAACCTATACTAGAGTCCAATGACACACATCACTCAGGACTATGCAGTTAAAATCTTTATTCATTTAACTTATCAAAGGTGATAAAAAGATACCAATACATTTTTGCACTATTAGTCTATCCTATGACTCTGTTTAAAGCCAAACAACCATGTGATCAAGGTAGAACCATTTTATACCTGTCACATTTACATGGACAAAGGTTGTATTAAAAAGGTTCAAACCACTGAAATAATACAAAAAGACTTGATTAGAATGAACACAATGCCAGCCATACTTAAGTGGGAATGAGAAAAGGAAACAAAAATAGTTATATTGATTAAAGAGGCAATAAAATGCTACCTTGGGATTCAGTCAATGTGATTAGAAAAAAACCTAACATAAATCATGACAGAAACCAATTGATGAAAAATCAATTAATTGGTCATACATAGATGAAGCACTTGAAAGGTACCTTACATAAAAGATGTGATAATGAACATGATGAACCAAATTTCCACCATAATCCATCCATAATTGAAGCCCATTAATCCAGACACAATCTCAAGGGCTTACAATACTTCACCAATCCTACTCAATATATATCAAAGCTCCTTTCTTTATTAACATTTAACTCGTCAAATCTGTACTTTGGTTGGGTGACAGTGTTATAAAGGTGAACAGATCAATACTAATACGCCTGTAGTCTACCCTTTATTACAGTCTTCCTGGACCCTTTGGTCGAACTTGAGAAAACTATTTTTTCAAAGCCTTTTACCAGGACTAATATTAATCAGAACCATATGCTTTTGAAAATCTTGGATTCCCAAGATTAGAAATATATGCAATTAGTGAATTATTTCTTAAATTAAAACAATTTCAAGTTCTATTCTTCAAGGTGCAATATCGCGAAATAAATGAATTCATCTATTAGGATAAGCCTTGATCTGTAAATCAGAGTATCATTTTCTATTTTTGCTTACAACAATTGTATTATTCTTTGCAAGGAAATAAATTTGAAGTTTCTACGATGAATAATGTTCAAGAAATAATTTTTTGAAATTTACACATGGCCAAAATCTGAATGCCTGAAAAAGACAATTAAAGTTTGTCTATTGTCTGCATTGGAATAATTGGTGCTTGAGTGAGTTATTGCACAGTAGGTGGTTGATTGAAAATCAATAGATCATATAAGTATCATATAAGGTAGAACACACATTGACCTGACTGACTTCATTCACAATTTTATCTATATGATCAGAATGAAATCTTTACTGGGGCGATTATCCTATTAAGAACTTAACGCCTTGTCAACAGTTCATTTTCAAATTCATTTTATTCACTTTCAATGGATTAGCCAAACTTATGAAAAACTAAAATAATTATTTATTATTTCTAATAATAATTTTAAAGTAAATATAAAGTTTGAATAGTTATCTTTTAATACAAAAATTCTGTTCAATTTTTAGCACAGGTGGCCTAGCAAGTCCTTCAAACCATGTTAAGGCCAAAATGATTACAAGATACACATAAATATCAGTTAAAAAGATTTCAATTTAAGGGGTTTATATTACCCTAAATCCTCAACAAATTCGACCTCTAAGGGTACAAACTTTAAGTAATTTATAGAATGTTTAAATGCGAATTTAGAACAAAAACTGACATTTTATGGTGATTTATAGTCTGAACTTCATAAAAAATTCAAAATTGCATGTCTACACTTCTTACCATATGCATAGATTGTAGTTTTATACGTTGTAAAGGGTGTCGAATTTGTCAAGCATTTAGGGTAGTTAAATCTTAATCAACCACAAGCCACTTCAGATCACTTTCAGGCAGAAAAAGTGCCCCTAACAAAAAAAAATGCCAGCGTCATCAAACTTTATACTAGGCCTAACAAGAGTACCTTATCATACAGTACAGCTTTCTTTGATTCCATAATAACGATTACCAGTTGTTACCCCTTCAGCTGATCAAAACTATACTACCTGCTAGTGAACTGAATCCCTAATAAAAATCAAGATAGACCTGACACAACAGTCATTTTTAAATATATATAAATTTCACAATCATCTATTTCCTTATGGTTGTGGCAAGAATGTTTTGCAAAATGCTAGACAAATCTTCTGCGACCTGTTTGTATGAACCCTTTTCTTTCTTCGTAGTTACGATATTTTAACCAGTTTTAAATTTTTCCAAGAACAGAGGGCTGTTTTAGCATCATTCAAAATGCAAGTGAGAAAATAAACATGCAAGAAAAAAAAAACAGAATTCATTCCATTATCTGAAATTGAAATAGCTTTGAATGTCTGTGTTACAAAGACAAGTGTTCTGCTTAAAGAAGAGCAATCAGAATTCCTTATCACGATTAATCAATACAAAGTGTTTAAAGAAGCTTGTAAAAAGTTTATAAAACCAAAACACTGTTCACACATTTCTGCCAACAGATTCTTTCCCCAGAATACACCTGAACATGCATTTTATCCAACAGAAGAGAGTTTCAATTTGATTCCTCATCTCAGGGTAGATTACACAGAACCGTCAGTGGCAGGTCTCAATGTTAATAAACTGCCACTATATTCTAACAGTGTTAATTAAATTTGTAAAAACATGCATTCATTCCTACACATATCAAAGCATCTGTTTCCATTTGAGCCAACAGAGCCAGATACAACAATATAACATAATACCACATTATTTATTTTTTTGAAAGATTGTGCTTAACAGAAATATTGATGATGAAGAAAAAGTATTTCAACATATTTTAATTTCGGAATGTTGTTGAAAGAATTGTGAGGCTGTTGTTCTTTCTCTCTTCAGTTAAATACAACATATCTATCTTTTGAGACCCCGATTCTGTGCCAATCCCTATCCCCTACGGTTGACTAACCAGCAGACAAGCTGACCAATAGTAACCATATCCACACCTTGCAAATATCGTCCTTCTCTTTATCTTTACCAACCAACAAAAGCAGACCTCTATTTCAAGACGGCAGCTTCCCTAGAGATCTCCCAAAGCATTTCCTGTCAAAGCTACACGACAATAAAGAGACGTCCAGGATGTCTGTGTCACAAAGACACACTGTAGAAAACAGTCAGTATCTGAATGTCTGCCTTTTGTCTAACCGTCACACTAATAACAGATTTCAATGAAAATGGTATCTAAGAAAACTTTCAAGCATTTGCTGACAAATCAAAAGAATAAAAACCCAAACAGACCAGTAAATGGCTGCCCATTGACAGTCGCCTATAATCTTGTCCTACCCAGGCTCAACAAGATAACCATTACAAGGCTCAGCTTGAAAATTCCTGAAGCTTTTTATCTTTAAACTAAGATGGCTAATTGGGGACGTTTTTCGAATTTTTGGGGGTTTTTTTGTAATGACTTTACTCATATTTTCTTAAAAAACATGTACCCTTAAACCAAACCAAGGACAAATAACCCTGAAAATGTCAAATCTATGTAAGGCTGATTTATTCAACCACTGAATTCACCAGGGTGCTGTAACACATGACGTCTTATGTTGATGGTAGAATAAAAAAAAAGAACAAACAGACTACTTTTTTTACAACCGATCAATTACAATTAAAACTTGCTTTTTACAAACAAACAAAAATGCTTATTTAGTCATTGAGAAGTCGCCAGAAGCTGTTTAGATATGAACCAATGAGTAGGACAAAAAACAAAGACACATCAGAATTTTACAATGAAAGCTTTCATGATGAACTAGAATCTGATAGGTCTGGATGAAAAACTCCCGATGTCGGAATGCTGATGAAAATACCAGAAGCATATGAATGAAGCATTTTCAACCCTTGAAAGATTAATCAGCCCAGTTAACCTGTGTGGCTGACACTTGAAATCAGTTTTTCTTTCAGATAATATCCACAGCTTTGTGACTCAGAGGTCTATTTGACAACTCTGTTCGGAATAACGATTTTGTTGATGTTATCTGAAAGATATGATTCTGTTTGACAACTCGTTTACCAGAGGACAATCCACAAACAAGAGTCCACAGTTCTATTTTTGGAGTGTAATTTTCTCTAGAACTCCCAAAGCGTTTCCTGTCAAAACTGCAAGAAACTTGTACAGGATGTCAGCGTCAAAGATACTCAATTGAAAACCGTCAGTGTCAGAAAGCCAGGCTTTATCTACAAATAAATACTTATTGAAAATAGGGTTGTGGACATGTTGTCCAGGCATAGATAAAGTTTACATTTCTCTAAAAAAAAAAAGGAACTTTATCCTAAAAAGAAGAAAGAAAATCAACACTGGTCAGATAATGTAAGTCCTGTCAAATGGTTAATTGTTTGGATTAATTAAGGTTCCAATAGCCAGACCCCTCTATTATAACTAAAAGTTTGCAAAAGCTATTGAATGTATATCTCCTGAGGCTAGTGATAAAAGCTGGATATTTGTACCCATGAAATTTACTGTCAAAGTCTTTAAGGCAGTGGTCCAGGGCATCTGAGCCATTTTATAGATCTAAACTTATGTATCAATACGTACGCCAAATGCTCAACAAATTCGACCTCTTTACCACTTAACAAACTACATGTTATGCAAAAGCTTAGTAGAGATAAAACAATCTTTACATTTTTATGAAGTCCATTCTTGAAGCTACCGGAATATATTAGTTGTAGTTCCAAATTCACATTGATAAATTCAATAAATTACTTAAAGCTTGTGCCCTAATGGTGGAATTTGTTGAGGATTTAGAGAACTTACTTTTAAGGTCGTATTTGTTATCTTGTTTTGTTTATAAAATTTTTTAGAACTGTTACAAATTGACATTGACAAATATTTGTTTATAGTATTTTGGTTGGACTTTTTCACCTAGCTGATCGAATGTATACAAAGGTTTTGTATTTAAGTGAAGAAGATTATATAATATACATACAATTTAAATATGGTACCTCAGTTATTTCACTGTCACACCAGTCAAATCATCTGAACGAAATCCTCCAACTGGCAACACAGAGCCAGCGCAATTTTTCATAAACTGGGGCAACACGAATCAACGACTGATGTCAGTTTTGTGCATACTTAAATCCTCCCAAAAATCCTATATTGTACTAACTGTAGCTTATTCGTATTTTAATTGCTTTGTAAATGAATTAATAAAGACTGACAATGATAATCACCATTAGCTAGCGAACTCTGTTATTTCATCAAAAAGTATACCAACAGAAATTTACCTTGTGCCCCTTTTTATGCTACATGTTTATGTCAAAAGTATATCAAGTAAAATTAATGTGGTAATAAGTAGATACTCAATGTACGGTTCACCTCTCTTTCTGTTTTTAAAGAGATTAATAGGGCTGTTGTTTCAATCAAATTAGACATGCAGACAAACAAATGACGAATATCAGTTTTATGTTTGCTTTATGCTGTAAGTTTAATTTCAACTCTTTAACATGATTTTATGTGCACTGAAAAGCATTACATGTACATTGGCTGTGTGGGGTTCCGTATATTTGGCTTCAATCATACTTAAGTTATAAAATATATAATCCTCAAAAAAGGGAACAAACTTTAAGTTATTTATTGAATGTTTAAGTGTGAATTTGGAACTAAATACCCTAAATGCTCAACAAATTCAACCCCCTTTACAACTTATAAAACTACA
>JAVFBZ010143701.1:0-20819 GCA_032466195.1 Katharina tunicata | reverse complement strand
TTATTTTACAATAAATATTGTAAATATATAAAATCGCTGATCGTTTTCTTTCTGTTTGGTGTCTACCGTAACAATATTGAGTGACAATAAGGTAGATAAAGTTGCAAGAAATGCTTTACGTTGACTAAACACGTTAATAGTTTATCTGAATCTTCAAAGCATACCCAAACTCTCGACCTTTTTCTTCTTTTTACCATCAACAAGATTATAGGGTGTTCTCATCTGTTGCTTGACAGATACGAATTATTTTATCTTCGGTAACCTACGTAGGAAGCCTTGAGATGTCGTGGCGTCATGAATTTACAATCGACAGTGCAGCGCGACACAATGGGGACTGAATCTTCAAACAAAACACACTTCTCCCTATAGATGCAGAGATATGTATCGTTATTAGTCTACTACGTAATCCATGTATAACGATACAGAACAGCACTGACCAAAAATGTGTAATTTTTAGTTTTGGCACTTACTGGTTTTAACTTGTCCAATCAAGTGATTTTCAATTCTGTTTGGTAAATTGAACTTTCAGAGATAATTTATGTATCAAAAATGTGCACCTCGCGCATTAGTAACATGTAAAAGCTAAATTTATTTGGTCAACGAGGGTAGCAAGATGGCGGCCAAATTCGAAAATCTCCCTCAATGACTCGACTTTTGTTTTGAAATTACTGCCGCATAGAGCGGGGCAAATGGGGCACATTGGTCAGTTGAACCCTCGGTAGAGTTTGAATCCTGCTTTCCTGGAGATTAGTGAATCACTTTATACTTCCCGAGGCTTCTTTCCTATTTTTAAGCGGAAATGCAAAACGATCCGCATGACCATCAATGTCATTATCACTCGAGTACGTCAATAAACACAACACAATTAAACAGGTGATATATAATTAAAATACCGTTTCTACATGCCACTAAAGGCATTAATCAATTATTATGGGCAATACTTTATCGAGTAACACCCTTTTTGTTGTCTGTGACAACCGACTAAATATGACATTAAGATAATATGAATATTCATTATGACATTTACCAACTTAATGATGAAAAACCCATAGTTTTAGCACATTACATTTGATTCATTCATTAGGGTATCCACATTCAACAACAGTGGCGATTCTCTATCAAGGAATTTATGGGTAAAATAGGAAATTTATGTTCATTTTATATCTTTTTTTACGTGTGCCCCATGGTTCGTTGGTAATTCCATAGTATCAATCTATAACGTATAATATCGATCAATAAGCCTATACTTCTCTGTTATAAGAATATGTGAGTTAGATTTCATGCATGAACGGCCAGCCTAGAGAAACACAGGCAGTTTATTCAGTTCATCTTTACAATTTCTAGACCTTCCTCGTTCCAATATTGTTGATAGATTAAGGTCGTTTCCTTGGGACGTTCAAAAAATAAACCAACGCCTTAATTTATAGACATACAGCTTCCTATTTTTATAACCCATGCAAAAAATGATTCAGAATAGATAGTCTTATTTATCGCCGCATTATTTTACCTTCTGGCGCACATTACTTATCGCGGGTGATTGTAAAAAGTCTGGAGTAAAAGACGAATCAAACAAATAAACCAAATAACTTGTCAGTTGATGCTTTCTCGTAGCTCATCTCCCAGTTGTTCCAAAGGCTGTGTTTGTTTCGAACCAGCTTTAACGACTAAATGTCACGACAGCCGGTCAAAGCGAATTGTATACAAATGAAGATTTTATATAATAGTTTATAAGGTACGAAATTTATTTCAGTTTATTACTGAGTAAAGCTGCACAAACGAAAAGTGTTCAACGTAAGTTTATAAAATGAATAAGTACATTGTACCTACTGAGGGCTAAATGTGGCTTTGTAGGTCAGGCACCACCCTAAGGTCGTGAGTTGTCCCGGATTCTATCCAATTCTCCTCCCACAATGTTGCTGATCACTGACCTGTATTCTAAACCTTTATTCCGGTTGGTTTAAAATCTCATATTTAAGTAGATTATAGACTAATTATATAACATTCCTAATAGTGACCTCTGTTCGCATATTTTCCCGAAATTTTACATTTGTAAAGTGTAACATGCGTGTCTTTCTTGTCTAGAAAGGATTTTTTTCGTTTACTCCCTCGATTGCTTCGAAACCAGATGATCATCACCGAAGTAGCGTCATCCAAACTAAATCCCCCCCCCCCCTCATTTTCATCAAGGTTGTAATTAATGCTCATACATTCGAAAATCAATGTGTTGGTAAACAGCTAATTTATTGTCTAATTAATTATACATTGCTTCCATTGGTTTATCTAAGTATCCATCATGTATGCTTACTGTATATTAAGAAGGTCTCTCTTGTGGCAAATCATTTCAATTAACTCGCTTGTACAGCCTTTCTTGTGAATTTTCATATACAAAACAGCCTATTATAGGCCTACTTGTTGCTATAAGCTCCATTAAATAGAATCCTGAATTGGATGACGTCTCCCCTTATTTAGGTTATCTGGGCTGGTAATGATTTAACCAAGTGTTTGCCACTTTGTCTGATTTGAACAACACAACCCATCTTTGAAAGGTAACCACGGCCCAGCTGCCCATTCCTCGGAGGGCGTTTTTATTACGATGGTGACCAGCAGCACTTAAGATGTTCTCACCATGCATGGCGGTTAAGTTCTATTAAAACTTAAATCCAAGTAAAGCTAGGCCAACTAAATAAATAATGTAGTGTAAACTGTTGTAGACTGTTGTTTCTCGCGGTTATGTTCATAATAACCTTTGGCATACTCAGACCTAATCAAATATTGATATCACAAAGCGAATGTCTATATACTACTTGTATATTTAATCTATATTATAGATTGGGTATAGACATGACGTTTTCATGACGTTTTCTTTTTCATTCATTTTAGTTTCACTCGAAGACATTAATGTTTATTTAGGTTGTGCAGTAGCCATTGCAGGGAAGTAAAGCCTATTGTCATAAAAGTGTTTCAGCGAAGTGGACAGTTACTACGAATCATGTTAACGAAGTGAAGATAGTTGTCATTTAATCATTCAGACATTTGAAGCTTGTTGTCATAAAGCCTTTCAGCTAAGATAAAAAAAGTCGCCATATAGCCTTTAACAGGATTTAAATTAACTGACATAAAGCTTTTGATCGAAGTGCCTTGTCATTTGGAAATGAAAATTAAAGCATTTTAGCGAAATGAGTTTGCTGCAAAAACGTGTTTTAGTAGGTGAGGTGAGGTGAGGTTTTTAGGAGGTGGGGAGTTACAAATTCGCTGATGATATTACAATTTTGTTTCAAGAATATGAAATGTGAAGTTCACTCTCTTGAAAACGATTTCCGATTAAACAATGCAACGTTGTACCTAAATGAATAATAACTTTCTATCCAGAAACTGCTAATATGTTAGTGTAGTTCCGTTTCTTCAATTTAATTAAATGTCCAGTGTCTAAGTATAGACGTATGTAGGATAGCTTAGAAATCTGAGCATGACTGTACAGGGGTGATCATAAAATATCACATATCAGTGGTCACCATAATAATCGCACACATTATCTTGTAATTATACGTATTTAAAACTCTTTATAAAATAATGTCTTTCATCGTTATTGGAATGATAATTGAGGATAAGGGACCTTTTGATGTCAAATAAAAGAGCCTTGGGTCGATTGACATTTATTCAAACCATATAATTTGCACCGCTCACAACAAATTATATTTCTTTTGCACGTGATACCGTAAGTTTCGCTTTTCTATAGGGGATGGGGTGGTGGTTGGCAGGGACTTCATGCGCACTGGTTCTCTCTGAGCTAACGGGCATCAGCACGTCGATTTTTTTGTTGGTGTCCTGTTTTTCATCCTGTAAATGTCCTATAGTATCTCAATTGTGTGTTGCCAGTGTCGTTTTGGGTGGTTTCCTTCACCTGTTGGTCTGGCACGCTGTCACGCTAAGTGAAATAACCTTAAGCACAGTGTATAACCCCAATCAAAGAAACAATCTAAAAAGAATGACAGATATGGAATATTCCAGATCTATGCGATTTAAATACACGACTGGCGGCCATGATGGCTGTATTTACAACAAGGATGATGGCAACTGCACACGTCGGACACAAGAAAGCACCGAGTTGCTGACTGTTGTCATTCCAAAAGATAAATGAGACACATATCCTTCCTATCATCAGAATTTAAAATGAACATGCAGTAAAACCATGGAAACGTCAAGAAAAGTGTTCATACCTCCAGCGGAACAGAAAGTATGTGAGTTAATTTCCCAGCTACATTGTATAATAAACTACTCCAAATGATGAAAACGGTCATGTATTTTGTTGCTGCAGTGCGAGGACATGAAAAACCTGAGCGTGGCTTTAGACGACGTTATAGTGAAATGATATCACTTATCAGCGGTCATGTAAATTATGGCATTGTAATCTAATGACCAGTATTAAAAGCTCGTAAGCAATTCATTAGTATCACTTTCAGTCGATTGATAATTAAGCAGTTGGCTCCGTTTTGGCTCAAATTATAAGGTAATGTTGGAGCTTGGGCGTGGGGCAGTTTTGACAAGATATAATTTGAACCTCACCTGACAAATCCACTTCATTTGGTTCTTGTGACAGGTGAAGGTTTTTGCATAAACTACCTGAACGCTATGCTATCTAAATATTATTAAGTTTTTTTCAAGCGTCGTTTGTCAAAGATATTAGCAGAGGCGCGTTTGTGTTATCCGTGCATATCTCCTTTTTTGGAAAATAATCAATGCAGATTCGGAAAATCGTCCGGAAATAGCCGAAGCGGTCCGGCCAGATGTTACAATTGAAAGCACATGTTGTCAAATGCTAACCCTAACAATAACCCTAACCCTAACCCTAACACCTAACCCTAAGTCCTTTTTACAGATTGATTAATTTTTAACTTACCCTAACACCTAACCCTAAGCCCTTTTTACAGATTGACTAATTTTTAACTGTGAAAAATTTCAGTTGTTGTTGTAACATCTATAAACAAGTCATTAAATCACCGACAAAACTACAAGAGTTGTCGTTCGTTGCACTGTAAGCAAACCATTCCATCGGCTGCCCAAACTCATTTCGTCATTTTGCCAAATAAGGAGATATGCACGGATAACACAAACGATCATATGTTAGTGACATGAAGCATAATCGTAAAATCAGTGGCTGTAGGCAATCATGTGGAATCATTGGAGTACAAAATAATGACTCTCACGTATCAACCCTCTTTTCTTATGTGATAGTAGGCCCGACCAGACTTCGAACCCAGTATTCCTTAGCTGAGAGCTGTTCGCGTTTGAGTCTTACATTTTAACGCTAAAAGATTTCCCACAAACAGATACAATTTGCTTAATGTTACATGCACATAGTTAACAAACTCGGATTTGTGTACACTGTTCACATGACAACATTCCATCTGTGTAAACTATTATAACTGGGTTTATAATGTTTTTTGTGTTTTGGGTCTCGCTTGTTTCCCACAACTCTATTTTTTGTCAGTTTTAGGCAAACCAAACTGCTCCTAGTGCCAAACAAATATAGGCTATATATAAATTGGATTGCTACAGAGCCTGTTCAACACAAGCTATGATTAACAACAGGAATAGCTTGGGGTATGAAGTCAATGTGAAACTGGCCAAATCCGGATTCTATGTAATAATTCTCAACTGTGCGAATCGCAAGCAACATGTTTTTAGCAGGCCGTTTGTTGGCTCAGCATTACCTCATATACAGTTTGAGAGAATCAACAGATATTTCACATAGACAATATAGTTATGCAACCACAAGTTAGACAAATATAACTTAAATGTACGATTTTGTTGTTCCTAGTATCTCTTCCTCTTATTTATTACTCATGTAACATACGCTTTGTTTTTGTTATAGTAAAGTAAATACATTCGTATAAAATAAAAACACTGATGAAAAATATATTTTTGTCAAGAGTAATCACACTGGTACATATAAAGTCGATAAATTATCTCATGTTCTAAATCAATTCTCAGAGACAAGTTTCTAGATAGACCTGAATCTCGAGTTGTTCTGGATAACCTAGAGGCGCATCTCGAGAAAAGGCAATACAAGTAACATGTAAATTGTGAAGATAAATATGTGGCGAAGATGAAAAATATATTATGTACTTTGGTCATAAAGTTTAAACATGGCACCTACAGCCCAACAGAAAGCTTTTCGTAGTGACATATATATTGTTTTTATATATATTGTATTCGATTTCACGTAAAAATTTGACATTGATTATATATTTATTTAATTTATTATTTATTATATTTATCTTACAATTATTTTTACAATTACAGCACTCAGAACCCTCGACGTTGACATCTACTGCTTGCAAAATCGCAGGAGGTTTTTGAAATATACATACTAGCGTGATATTTACTATATTACAGAGGCTCCCGCCCGATAACTTCTATATCACCAGCTTTTGAAGAAACTATTTCTATTTCAATATCTATTATAATTGTTCAGAATTGTTTGTAATCTTATCAGCCCACAGACCAGATCAAAGATATGGACATTTTATATTGGTCTACTTTAAAGATATCGGCAAATAAACTGTACGTTTGATAGCTTCAACTAATGAGAAAATGAAACCTGAAACAAAATACCCCAAAATATCGATTTTCATGTCGCAAAGTTGTAACTAATCAGTACTCAATGTTAAGATAGGATCACAACCCAGCTGTCTTGACTAGAAACTAAACAATAAAAACGAGAAGATGAAACAGATCCCACGTTGTCCACTTTAAAATTCATTCAAACAAAACAATCGTATAAAGACATGTACGTTACACAAATCGTGAAAAATACACTACCAAGTCAAATTATAAATGGATAAACTATAAAGTCCAAGTTAACCATAGGATCAGAGAGAGATATACAGACGTGTTATGCATTTTTAGCCAATTACAGGTGACAAAATGTCTTTGTTAGAGTATAATGGATACATAATGACCACTGAATTGAAAGTAGTGCTTCCCTAAGTCATGCAAAAATAAGACCTAAGATTTAAGCACATTTAAAATATTCTCGGTCGTCAACTAAAAATTGCTGCAGAAGGGTACTACATTTAAAGGTACTATACCGCAGAATATCGGCCAAAAATCGACTGAAACGAATTAAATCGGGTTTTCTATATGTTTCTAGAATGGCCCAAAGTATAAGCTTTTAGAAAATACCAACCTCGAGAATGTGCGATATACCGTATTAAAATAATATTAAAGTTTGTAAATGCCTTATGTAGGCACGGGGGTTAATGAGCCTTGCCTTATACGGGGGCGGTTTCGTGACTCGGGTAACACCGTGAATACATTGTCACAAGTGCTACAGCTAATCAAAGCATTTGTATAAAACGGTCCAGTCAATTTTTTCACTTCGGTGACGGACCTTGTATGTAATGACAAGGCATTTTGAATATAGCTGTGAACGTCATAGAGAGACTGCTGAAGCTTTGACCTGATTAATCGACATGTGAAGAAATTTAAAATCTTTCACGTGACTTGATTCTCTTGCTGTATTGGTCATTTCAGCATAATGTTATGCTAAATAGTTCTATTTTATTTCTTCATTTTCTTTGCTGTTACCTGCTCTATGTCGATTTATATTGGCCCGGAATGCAAGTATTGCCTGCAGCGGAAAATATACCGTTAAAGGGCTAAAAAATGGCCTGTCATTACACTAAAGTCGATAATCGGACGTGACGGACTGTACCGGAGATAGGCGAAGTTGAACAAGAATGCTGATCAAAGGTCGAGTGACTACTGGGCCCGCCTCACTGACATAATATAGGACAGTGGTTCACCTTGGCATTGAATATTCACGAGGAAGACGACAGCGAAAAGTCATTTGTGCATATCTAAGAAACACGTCAAAATACCGCATTTGTTTTCTCTCACAACTATTGTGAATCAGTTTTAAGAATAGAAAACTGTTTGGATTTCACGAAACTATGATAAAGCTTCATACTAAAATTCTTCGGTATAGTAACTTTAAGTATGTAGATCAGATGACCTCATTTGCACGTTAATCATTTCGAGTTACCTCCCTCGATCAAATGCCTAAGATGGGCTATTCTACAGGCAAAATGGCGAACGATATGATTTCTGTTGTTGTTTTTTCTTTTACCTTAAATGTTGGCTGCGTTTAAACTTTGAAGGCATTAAAGTACACTGATTGAAACCTAGATCGTTATGGGGCTACAAATTACAACCATTAGCCTTCAAACCAACCTGAATTCAATACCCATTCCCATTTTAACTGAGGACAATATATCGATTGGTTTATAGGTTTACCTCACTTTGAGTGACGCAAGTATTATAAACTCGTCCGGTTAGGGAGTAATTGGGTATTTGCTTTGTAAACCAATTTCCTATAGGCTATACAGATTTATATTCAATATAAGTTTAAATATCGTGGAAAATCATTTTTTACTGGGATACATGTTGATATTAGGGTAATCAGAAAATAAGAAATGAAGATTCTAATCTGCTATATTGAGTTAAAACAGGCAAATCTCTCAATCTCCGCCTTTCCTCTGCTTTGTTTGCGGATATTGCTCCAAGTTCTCTTTGTGATAGGCCTACAGGTCCCATAGACATGTTCTACGTAAAAAAAAAATCGTAATGCAAAATCCATTTCTTATTGATGTAATGTGTGGGTAGTGGGGATTCCTTTTCCCTGCAGCTCTGGGGCTGAGCTAAGAGCCATCAGATGGCCGATCAGGTGCTTGTCCTTTGTTTCGTCCTGTGGTGTCTTGTGTGTTGTCATTGTCGCTTAGTTTGGTTTCCATCACATACTTTTATATATTGAATAAAATAACATTAGGTATGGCGCTAAACCCACCTACAACAAACAGACAAAACTATTGATTTACACGGTACCTGTCGTTGTATTAAAAGATAGTTTGAAATGCTATTCGTGAATTTGGTCACTGTAAACATGGCCTCCGGAAGCGCACGAGTATAGTTTAGGGCACCTCCGCCAATATACCGAAGATACGCACAGTAATACATGATTGACAGACTCGAGGACGACTTAGCATTGCCATTGTTTGACGGAAATTGTTGATCAGCAACTGAATAAAACAATGGTTGATGGATTCCACTGCCCCAAAGAATTAATCATGCACACGGTAAAAGTTCAAAAGGATACCTGAGTGGCTTGTTTATAGATACGTGGATAGAATTTTTGAACAAAAAATACATTAACCTTTCAATACATTTACCTTTGTCAAAAATGTCAATGATTTCATTGTTTAAAAAAATATATATATACATATCTCTTAAAAATCGATATTGTTCATGTTAAAAAATATATATTGCCGCGCCTTCTATTACATAGTAAGACATCACATATTGCTTATAGGAAATATGTTATACTTTACTAACTTTACAACAAGAGCAAAACATCATTCTTTTCATTTCAGTAATAAAGCTGCTGTTCTGTTTGGAATAAATATACCGTCGCGCTTCACCATCATAATAAATTGTTCATCTTATATCTGGTTTATACAAACAAAATTGCTTTCATTGGCAGGAAATACTATAAACAACTTTGTTTGGATTCGTGATAAAAGCGCTGAATTAATTGTTTTGATTTAAATGTCAAATTTAATTATACCGGAAACATCTGTTTATGTCTCAAATGGCATATTTTCTATTAGTCAAGCCTCGGGAACAATCATTTTAACTGTCCTTTATTTCTCAAGCTTATAACACGCTATATCTGCTTGTTGGGTACATTTTTTTTTCTTATAATAAAAAAATATACATTTTTCTTTATAGTATATCTCCCTTCTTTGCTTTTTGTCATTATAGTTCATAAACTATTTTACCTGCGATCTTTTTTTTATAACTTGACGTTTTTTACATTCAAGAGAAGAATAAGATTTATCTCATATATTTCAATCAAATTTATGCATTAAAACATTAGACAGGAGGTTGAAATTCAATGTCTCTTTTTATGGTCACAAACAAAACATGGACATACAAATAACCACCAAATATCTACAGTCATATTTAAATGCATTTTTTTTGTCAGTATATTTTAGACAACTAATGGCTTATAGCTCAACATTGCATCCATGCTAACACACGAATTAATTGAATCTGGTGTACTGGTAACCCGTTTTCTTGTATTACGTGCCAACAAAGTGACCAAACACGTGCACCATCTCGATGCATAGTTCCGTGTATAGTTTAGTATAATGACATGGAAATTGACACGCGTTGACCGCGTGCCAAGTATTGAAATTTAAAAAAAAAAAAAAAAAAGATATAATAGCCTTACCTTTTTTATTTTAATTGTGTGAGAGAAAAAAATATATCGAAAAATGGTAAACGATGTTGCGTTTCTGTTTTGGGAGAGTGCATACCAAACACTTTTTATTATACTCTAGTTACCTATATTTTACATAAAGTGTTGAGATGTCCAACCTTGATAAAACTCTTATGTTTGAATCAATCTACCCTTGTATACACTATGCACGGTTTATAGGCGAAAGTATGTTCTGAACTTCTGATAACACCAACAACTTATTTGTTTCCTGTATGATAAAGTGAATAAGCAGTTAACAATTATAACACGAACTTAACGAAGAGGCGATGACTTTAATCACGCGTGACCTACACGGTATCCAGCATAACAACATTTCTCAACTTTTCGCAACTGGCAAACAAATAAAAGTAACACGCGTATTTTCGTGAGGAACTACACATCTGAAAATTTACGTTTAGATCAAAGATTTAAATCGGTGTACGGCCTATGTGTAATTATATGAAAGCACAGCCCCAAATCTATGTAGACCACGTTACTTCGAATCGCCATATGGCTGACACATTCTAAGTTACTTCTTATACTGTACAAAATGCACATGTTTTTGACTGCGTACTATCATTTGTTCTATAGATGCTGTTTCACGTATAAACTAAAATAACAGAAAAAACTTGAAGACAGTCTGGGAATAGCAGGGTCTCGGTTTATAAGTCTTTGGGAAACTTCATCGTCAGATGAAATGTTAACACAGCGCTTATACCTATATTGGCCGATTAGTTAGTTTTTTGATATCTCATGTATATGTAACTTTACGTTTAATATTGGAATGGTATTAGCCCAGATAGTTTCATACGCCTGAGGTCCACAACAACAGGTTATGTTTCCAGATATCTTATATCAATATAAGTATTAGGGTTACTACGAGGAGCTGTAACCTCAAAGTATAATTTGTGAAAAATAACAAGTCAAAGTTCCAAACGTCATCTTATTTAGAACTGGTTGAAAAGGAGCACATTATACAAAACCAACTTTCGAAGAACTCATAAAAGGTCATGTTGATATAGATAATATATTCCAGCTTCTTAAGTAAACTCAACTAATGTTGGAACGATAAAGCCAAAATATTATATATATATCAACATGAATTCCTTGTTCAGAGTTTCTCTTATATATAGTATAACGTAAATCCTTTCTGTAGATCTATACCGGCCTTAAGAACATTTTAGTCCTCACTGTAAGAATTATATAAAGTTTACTTACCATCTGTTTGAGTGAAGTTGAAAGTTTCTTTGAGCTGGACAGCATACACAGTGAATGATAACTGTATCCCTAATATAACAGCACATATTAAACTAATCACTATACCGAGAACCCGTAACATGGGAATATCTGCTGAGGAACCGGGGTCCCGGAAATACACCCGGTTTATACCGTTAGAAGTCTTCATAATAGATGAACCAGTCTGGACTCTATACGTTTGCAACTCAAAGTTAAACACTTATGTCCTTGATGCGCATGCGATGCTGGGTCGATACATGTTTAAATTCCGTATCCAGAATAAATATGTGTCCTGTTACTTCTGGCAAAGAAAACAGTACCTAAACACCCATCTGTTGGAAAATACAAAATGAAACGTGTCAAAATAACCACACTGGATGACTAACAGAATAAGACCCGGATGACAGACAGACCTATGTGTTTCGCCTTCTCGTTAGATATTAAAACTTTTGGTTACACACCGGTACACTTCACAGTTAATATGCATTAAATCCGCACTGTGTGTGAAGTAGAAAAGATGTTGTATAGGTCCATCTTCCGCTTGAAAGAGATTTCTGTATTCCTAGATAGACTGAAACGTGTGCAGGCCTACAGCAAAAGTTAATCAACGCTGAATATCGTACATTGTTAGATCTGGGGTTGATAATTGTCCCACCCTGGGTAAAATATCAAACTATAGAATGATAAAACGCTCCTGGCCTACAACTACCCCATTTGTGGGCAATTAACACCGAGTCCTGAGCAGCGAGTAGCATTTGAGCCGACGCACTTTATGCTGGTATTTAGACGATGAGATTATTTCGTCATTGGCAACCAACTATACTGTATAGCATTTCAACAACGCACATAAGCTGAGTTACATAGTATAGGATACCAATATATACATACATTTACAATCCCCCTGGAAAAAACGGTCTCTGCTGCCAATGTACAGAAGCCCTACATACTAACTTTCACGAGCCGGCGTTGAGCATACATTCCATCGTTATTCGCCTATACACTTTCCATATACCGATAGGGAGGAGGAGTGAGCCTGCTCTCTATCTCTATCTCTCTCTACTTCAGTCAGCTGACTCTCTTGGGTCCTTTGCCCACTGTGCCATGGGAGTCGACTATTACTTAGCTATTGATCTGATGGGAGGACTATTTATATGACGGTGGTTTTCACAGCTGACGCTCACCGCCAGACGAAGGAAACAAAACAGGCACCACACAAGACACCCGACCTAACATCCTTTAATGAAAAGCAGAGTATATATACAACGGCTCATATAGACCTAACTACAACATACAGAATGGTGAAGTTTGCAACAGCGGAAGGTGAATAGACCTATAAAAATGCATTTAAGCGTTTACTCGTTCAATGCATCACGTCTACATCAGCCCTATTGTATTCTTCGTAAGTTTTCTGGGTCGAATATCGGGCATCAGAGACGATTCCCGTAACGAGTGTGCTTTGTGCTCTTATAGTTACCAATGATGATGATATACTTCATCCCCTGTTGAAATATTTGAAATATAATTTCGAATAAGTGGAAGTCAATAAATAAAGTAAAAACACAGCATAAGACAGAACAACAGGGATTCGCACGGCCTCGTTTACTGTTGTTCAAACATTTGTTTGTGCATCTCAACAGCACAAAAAGGTTACAAAGAACAAGTATTTATATACAAAAATATATATAGCTTGAAAACAAAATACAAGTATAGAAATTTCGTTTTGAAACCCTAAACCCTAATGCATGGCATGAACCGAGGGATATCTTCATCATTTTTTGACACGATCTTCGCTATTTGCACGTATACCAGTGAACTGTCTCTATCAAACTACTTCGAGGCCAATGGCCTCTGGTAATTCATATCTATACTTGCCAACGAAGTAAAACAAAATAGAGTTAAAGTCATTGACAGTTGCTTAAACTTATCAAAATCAAACTATATATGTTTTCCTCTTGTTAATTTAGCTGGGCTACACTGATTCGTGAATCCTAAAGAAAGTCAGGAAATGCTATCCACAATATTACCGTCTGTCAATGTAGGAAAGAGAACCGAGCAATGTGTTCACAGTTTTAATTGACATTACATCAACTCAAAGTTTTGATAAAGGGGCCCCTTGTCAGTTGCATAATGTGACACCTAGTTTTAATTGACAGTTAGTTCCCTGCCCGTCTGTCGTCTTGATAAACGGGTGACTGCTGCTATATATCAGTACACCGTTCAACAAGCCTACTCAGGAGACTTCCAGGCGGTTATCATTGCTTCATTCTAAAAATCACAAACTTCAAGATCCGTTTTAGACAGTCAAGCCCCAAGCTCACTTTGCCCGAATAAAGTGTACGGAATGGATTCTTTACAAAGGGCTCTCTGGCTAAGGGAAGTAAGTTACAATCTTACATTCATGCTGTCATAACTGGAGAAACAGTATCTTTCCAACAGAGCTGAAACACTGAAAGTGACTTAAAGTTGCTTGGTTTTATTAGTCGTTCCCTAATATTGGAATACACCGCTGTCACCCATAAGCACGGCCTTACAACCAACAAACCAAACCAAACCAAGCCAACCAGCCAACCAACCAACCAACCAAACCAAACCAAGCCAAGCCAAGCCAACCAACCAACCAACCAACCAAACCCAACCAAACCAAGCCAATCAACCAACCAACTAAACCAAACAAAGCCAACAAGCCAACCAACCAACCAACCAACCATCCAACCAAATCAATCAATCAATCAATCAATCAATCAATCAATCAATCAATCAATCAATCAACCAACCAACCAACCAATCAACCAACCAACCAACCAACCAACCAACCAACCAACCAACCAACTCTTTCAATCATTCAACCAACCAACCAACCCACCAACCAACCAATCAATCAATCACGGACTCACTCACTCACTTGCTCATTCGCTCGTTCGCTTGATCGATCAATCAATCAATCAATCAATTTGTGAAGCTATTCAAGAGAAACTGCCTTTCTAATCATCCTCTTTGAACAAAAGTGTGCATCACGTTGGGAATAATGAGTTCCATCGAATGTAATGTGAAAAGCAGCTGCAATTAATTTTGATACATAGGACAGATTAAGTTTTGTTGTCTCTCCTCATCTAATGTCACATTGGTGTTTGACACATCTGTTTTTGACGCTCCGGCTGCACTTGAAACTTCTAGACTACTTTAGGTAGGGGCCGCTCTAACTTGCGAGAATCGTGCAAATGGAGACATAATAAAAGTCGATGATAGAAGCTATTAGGCCCATAGAGAGCCACTGGTGCATTGCAGGGTTGACTGAGATGCAAGTGAATATCGACATAGTTTTCAGCCAATGTTTAAGCAATTTAACCGGCAATGAGAATGATATGGTTACGGTCATGATATCGATTTATTGGCGAAGCTTTAACTTGTGTCTGTTACAGTCTTTATATGTAATTGCGTTAACGAATACATGTAAAAACGATGCTGCTTTAGCTCTAAATGGATAAAACTAGTAAAATAAGGGTTGATTGAAACGTACAGTCGTATACTCACAGTCAATTCGGCCAAATTATCAGGAATCGTCCTGCTGCCATCAAACTAATTTGCTGATCGGGATTGCTCAAAGGGATGTTTATATTTATTCCCTTATTAGATGACGTCAAATCTGTAATGGTACAAACGTCCAAATATGCTATTAGCGACTAGCTGCTGTTTGAACAACTCGATTTGTAGTTTTTCTACAGCAAACAACAATTATTATTATACCGACAAAAGGTATGTTTCATGAGGGTATTCCCGCCGAACGAAAAGCCTTTTCACCCGGCATCACCCACAAGTGGCTGAAGGAAACTACCACCAACGTCATGACAACAAGTATGTCTATTTGCTTATTAGGCCTATATCCAACTTCTAAATGCCCCTCAAATAATTTACGTTACAAACAGTTGCCAGTACAAACAGGTTACGCCATTGCCATTAATTATCAATTAACTGTCTTATATTGACCGAGTTTACTTTGTTGTTGGTCCTGTTTCGATTAAGACCGTATCATAGAGGTTAATAAATTTAAAAAAAAATAATTTTCCCTGTTACAGGTCTTCGCTCTGCCTTATTGGCCCCCGGCCTGCGACCAATATGGCAGACCTCGGACCTGCAACCGGGATAATATGGATAAGTCTGATTAATTTAAATAAAGTATTAGTTTTTGTCGAATGTGGCCTATATCTCAATGTCTGAATCAAAGTCTCACTCTACAAGTGGTTTAAACTTGCAAGATTTATTAATTCGCGAAAACTCCCTACAGCGACGGTAATCGATATAGTGCAGTAATAAAGAACGTACACTTGTAAAAGCATTATTCACTTCCACTAGTTTCAACGTGTTGTCAATCAATTTAAATGAATACAATGCAGCATGTGTTCGTATCAAAATACAGGATATTAATGCTAGTGTGTTTTGAATGCCAGCATATATTATAAGTTACACCTTCTGGCTAGTTGGGTATACGGGTGGATATTTCCTCCAGAAGAATCATATTTTATTCTTCGAGAGGAAATATTCACCCATTTACCCAACCAGCCAGAGGGTGTAACGAATTTATCACCATGGAGAGCTTTTAATTAGCAGCATTGAAAAGAAAGGAAAAGCCGCCGGACACATAACTACCTACAGATTGTGTTGCGCAATATTCACCGCTCGAGGAGCACCAAAGTACAAAATAAAGGTAGATTTCAGCCGCTTGAGCTCCGCTTTTGTGGAGCTCTTCAGTGTAGGAGGTAAAAAGACGTTAATTGTTTTTGTCGGCTGCTCTGAAAACATTTTTGCATGTCACGGAAAACAAGTTTGACTCGAAATAAAGAGCTGATTTTCAAAATCGAATCGAAAAGGGTATGTTAAAACGCGTTTAAACCCATCAAAATCCTTATTCAACTATATTTTCTCTTGAGTAGACTTTTATACCCTCGGCCCCGGGTTGCCATTTTATTTAGGGTTGTTAAGTAAACGCACGCGACGCCCTGACTCCGTGGGTATATGAAAAATATACCTCGCCTGTGCACAATATTCCCCATGTGTATGGTAAACACGGTGCTGTACGTCCCTTGCATGGACCAATCATAATCCTAGAATTTTCTCTGAATGGTGATAAAATAAAGAATTGATTGTTTTAAAATGCAGACAACATCCTAAATATCCTTGTGTGTGAGGTTTTCATTACATGTTAGTATTTGTAGACTTAATAATTAAAGAGAATGCATACACAAACATAAACTTGTATGAAGGTGAAGTTGAACTGTTAGGATCTATGTATAAATATGAGCTCATACTTATGGTCCACTTTCGGTCTAAACGCAGAATGTTCAGATTGTTTTTTTTATTCCGATTTTCAAACGAATCCTCTGTCGCTGGCAGGCTAAAACAAAGGATGTGAAATGCTCTAGGATTACCATTTAGATTTGTAAAATTCTTTTAGACAAATTGTTGCCCCCATATTATGTATAAATAGGCTAGGCTATACTAGAAAGTATCAAAGCTTATGTGCTTCCGTAGCTATGTCGCCGCACAGACGCTAGCATAATAGTTTAATAGCTTGGGATAATTGTATCGTAAAAGAAGTTTGATAAAAAAAAGTGACATACCATTTTAGTGAATAAAATACGAAACAATTCACTGGTAGAGTATGGAATCATGGGGTTATTTTAGCATATGCTGTGGAGATAAGGACCACAATGTGATAAATATACCGAATTATAGCACACTGTTTTAACTAGTCTTGCATTTTATGAACAACAAAAATATCTATAAGTATACTATTTTACTTTTGCTTCTCTAAATGCCCAAGTTGTTTGATCAGAATGCTTATAAACACTGATTGCGCATGCAACGAAAAGTCACTTTAAATTTTCCCCTTTTTAATCTATTATATTCCTATGAAAGATGACTACATTCAAATTCTTAAAGAACGTGAAAGCATATCAGTCAGAATCTAGATCTAGTCTTTCCACAAAAGTGTCAGGGATCCGTTTCACAAAGCGATCTTAGCTTGAACGTAACTACCATGACAACACAATGCCTCCAGTACTGGTCGCTATGGTATTGAACGTAGCCTAAGATCGATGTGTGTGAAACGGGCCCAGTACATTAACACGTACTAGATATAACTCCTCAGAAAGATCCCCACAAAACTAAACATTTTATCCGCTCCAGGTACAAACATAGCTTTTAATCATTATTCTTTTTCCAATAAACAACATATGAACATGTTTTGGTAACCTCAAGATCTAGGTCTATCAAACGAAGCTATATATTAGGAAAACTTTGAAGTTTGCTGTCCATTGTCAAGTGGTTGAAAGTATTGGTATGTTTATATCTACGTCATAAATATATGTAAACCATCACATTATTTAAGTGCAGCGATAGGTTAAATTTGCCCAAAATTGAAAAAATAGTCTATATTTCACCTGTTTTTATTAGGTTACCAAAGGGAATTAGTAAAGGCTAAATTCTTCTTCATACCTCAAATCCATAGTATATTGCTCCGAATCGCGGCAAATCATAAGCGATTATGAAAATTATGACTATTTGTTGCGTTGTCTCTTGGTTTTCATGTCAGTGGCGTGAAGATGTTTTTCTTCGCGCATAAAGTAACTAAGTAACATTTCTGTTCGATCACGTGTTTTTACTAGTCCAAATATTCTATTCGCGACCCATAATGTATAACAGATATTTGCTGAGACGTTTATTAATGTTCCAATCTGATCTCTTATGACAAAAAAGATTTCATGCTGAAATTCCTGATTTCTTGAACTAGCTTCCGGAATGTTTTGGTTGTTTATGTGTGTCATCTAATTCGTTGGGCCGACAAACAGCGCCATTTCTCGATGAAATGTATCCATCTCAGTAATGTCTTATATGTCGTATTCCGGAAGTTGGTTGGATTTCGAACGGAAATGTTTCTTGGCTTCAGCTACACATGCTTTTTTGTCTGTTATAGGATAAATATATAACTGTCTAGAGACAGTTCCGTTGATACATCATGTTTTTTGTTTAAGACAACGAGCGACAGATGAAGCGTATGTAGAAATCTATAGTGTTTAACATATAAAACACATGTATACTAGTTCTAAAAGAGTAGAACGATTTACGTCACAACAATTCTTATCGGAAGCTAAAGGGAGTAGGAGTGGAAAGTTAATATCACTAATACATTGTTTTAAACTGACTTCCAGTGTTCTATTTTTATGGAAGCTGTAATCTGTTTTCTTAACTCCTTCATTTGGTAGCCTTATAACATACAGATGTAGCCGAAATCAGCCGGGTGGTACGCCCATCACATTAAACTGCAATTTATAATTATTTCTCAAGCAGTAAAAGCTTGTGTTATTTCAAAATCGATTTATCTTTAATGTGACCTTAAAGAAGCCCGTTAATTGCAATATTACAGCCCAAAGATTTTCATCGTTTGTCTCCAACAAGAGTATCATATGAGTGGGGTTTATATTTCAACCAAATTGTTAATTTCCATTAAATTTCCCCCTTTTATAAGATTTTATATTCCTATGAAACATTTTAATTCATTAATAATATGAAGCCATACAATGCAGAATCTAGATCTAGTCATTCCACAAAATTCTTAGTTCGTGTTGTTAAATGTCAAAGGTATACCAATAAACAATACTCGCCAGAAAGATCCACTGAATAAAATGAAAAGGTTATCTGCTCCAGGTACAAAAGTAACTATATCTTTTATCTTCTTCAATAAACTGCATGAAAATTTGTAAGTGTCATTAGTAGATATAGGTTCATGAACACGAATCTATTAGGAAAACTTTTAAGTTTACTGTCAATGGTCAAGTGGTTGAAACATTATTAGTATATTTATAGCTATGTCATAAGTATATGTAAATCATTTCATTATTTTAGTGCAGTGTCAGGTTAAATTGGCCAATAAATTTTACAAAGAGTCAGGATTTCACCCATCTTGATTTAGTTACATAAGGAAATTATTTCCAGATCGTTCATTCATACCGTAAATGAATAGTTTAGTGATCCGAATCATGGCAGGTTTCCAAAAACAACTTAAGAAAATGCCCAAATAAAAGGTAAAGCCAAATGATATAAGACTCTCTCTCATCCAACTCCCTCTCACCTCCCAGACAATGTCGTCTGGAAGTCACAAAAAAATTCAGTTGATAGCGCACGGTATCATTAAATCATTTTGTTAGGAAAATGGAATCTCTGATCATTAGCGGTTTTAAGTTGGGATTATCTTTTATCAATAAAGTAACCTAACCAAAAAAACATTATTTCTCTTTGGAAAGCAATTGAGGGGAAGACATGTCAATAAAGGCCCGTTTTATTATTGTACATTAATAGTTGAATGCATAATAATCTCTGACTCACGACTCTCTTTTTCTGTCTCTTTAGATAAATATCACCTGTAGATTTTAAAGAGTCAGACAATAGTCTGTTTTTTATTAAGTAACTTAATGGAATGATTTATAGTTATATTCTTCTTTCAGACTTTATTTACCTTTCAATTAGCTACTCCAGGTGACGACAGTATCCCACGCAAAGACATCAATCTGTTGGAAACGCCACAAACAACACATGAAATAAAGCGTCCTTCACCAGAGATACAGACAGGTTCTGATTTAGCCTGAATATATTATGTTTTACTATACTTTTCGTTCCGTTCGGCAATAGATAACAAATTACTCCAAATGTTAATCATCTACATGTGTACTAATACCGATGTCTTGTATCAAGCATAATGCTTGGTTCCATTTCCACTGAGGTCTTTTATTAGTCATAAATTCACGGCAAAAATACCAAAAAACAAGGGCTTAGAGTTAGTATGGTATTACTGCGACCTAGTGCGTCTTTTCTAAGAGACAATAGGGCGATCGGTTGCCATTAGAGTATATCGAGACTTTATGCAATCCCTAAAAGATCTCTGTTTATCTTAATAAACGACATTATGTAAGAATATATCGGTTGCGGAGTGTAGATCTCGCATGTCTTCTCGTGTGCAATGCTTAAAAGATCTCGGTATATGGTAATAAATTGAAGTATGTAAGAATATATCGGTTGCGGGAGTGTAGATCGCGTGTCCTCTTGTGTGCATTGCGTAAAAGATCTCGGTATATATTAATACATTTAAGTATGTAAGAATATATCGGTTGGTGGAGTGTAGATCTCGCGTGTCCTTTTGTGTGCAATGCGTAAAAGATCTCTGTATATGTTAATAAATTGAAGTATGTAAGGATATATTGGTTACGGGAGT
>JAVFBZ010143690.1:0-16456 GCA_032466195.1 Katharina tunicata | reverse complement strand
TGATTGATTGATTGATTGATTGATTGGTAGGACAGATTGATTGATTGGTTATTGTTTAACACCATCTTTGTTAGGATTGATTGGTATTTAACACCACCTAAGTTCATTTGATTAATTGATTGATTGATTGGTTGGTGTTTAACACCACCTAAGTTACGATTGATTGATTGATCGGTAGGACTGATTGATTGGTTATTGTTAAACACCATCTAAGTTAGGATTGATTGGTGTTTAACACCACCAAAGTTATGATTAATTGATTGATTGGTAGGACAGATTGCTTGATTGATTATTGTTTAACACCATCTTTGTTAGGATTGATTGGTGTTTAACGCCACCTAAGTTATGATTAATTGATTGATTGGTAGGACTGATTGATTGATTGATTATTGTTTAACACCATCTTACAGTGTAGTTAAGATTGATCGGTGATTAACACCACCTATAAAGTTATGATTTATTGATTGATTGGTAGGACTGATCGATTGATTGATTATTGTTTAACACCATCTTTGTTAGGATTGATTGGTGTTTAACACCACCTAAGTTATGATTAATTGATTGATTGGTAGGACTGATTGATTGATTGATTATTGTTTAACACCATCTTAGTAAGGATTGATTGATTGGTGTTTAACACCACCTAAGTTATGATTAATTGATTGATTGGTAGGACAGATTTATTGATTGATTATTGTTTAACACCATCTTTGTTAGGATTGATTGGTGTTTAACACCACCTAAGTTACGATTGATTAATTGATTGATTGATTGATTGGTGTTTAACACCACCTAAGTTATGATTGATTGATTAATCGGTAGGACTGATTGATTGATTATTGTTAAACACCATCTTAGTTAGAATTGATTGAATGATTGGTAGGACAGATTGATTGATTGATTATTGTTTAACACCATCTTACAGTGTAGTTAAGATTGATCGGTGTTTAACACCACCTATAAAGTTATGATTAATTGATTGATTGGTAGGACTGATTGATTGATTGATTATTGTTTAACACCATCTTAGTTAGGATTGATTGGTGTTTAACACCACCTAAGTTACGATTGATTAATTGATTGATTGATTGATTGATTGGTAGAACTGATTGATTGATTATTGTTTAACACCACCTTAGTTATGATTAATTGATTGATTGGTAGGACTGATTGATTGATTATTGTTTAACATCATCTTAGTTAGGATTGATTGATGTTTAACACCACCTAAGTTATGATTGATTGATTGATTGATTGGTAGGACTGATTGATTGATTATTATTTAACACCACCAAAGTAAGGACTGATTTGTATCAAACACCACCTAAACAACCGATTAGACCGATTGATTGATTGACTGTTTAACACCAACTAACTAAGGGTTGATTGGTTAATTGGTGTATAACACAACCTAAGTTACCATTAATTGATTGATTGGTAGGGCTGATTGATTGATTGTTTAACATCACCTAAGTTAGGATCGATTGTTTGATTGTTTGGTGTGTAACACCACCTACATGTAAATTAGGATTGATTGATTGATTGGCGTTTAACACCACTTTAGTTAGGATAATTTTGATTGATTGATTGGTGTTTTACCACCTACTTTAGGATGATTTGACTGATTCAGATTGGTGTTTATCGCCTACATGTAGGATTGATTGATTGATTGGTGTTTAACATCACCTCAGTTGGGATTGATTAATTGATTGATTGGCACTTATCGCCTAATTAGGATAAATTGGTTAATTGAGTGATTGATTGATTAATGTTCAACACCACTAAAGTTAGGATAATCCGATTGATTGATTTGTGTTTTATCACCTACATTAGGATGAATTGATTTATTCAGATTGGTTTATATGGCCTAAATTAGGATGGATTGATTGCGAACACCACCTAAGTTAGGATTTCTAACACTTTGTTAGAGTTAAGTGAATGACCAGAAAATTCCTACTAGAATTTGCAAATTTAAATCCTTGCTGGTTTAGAGAAAACAACTTGAGAAAATTTAAAGCAGAAAAATAGTAAAGACTTACCACAGACAATCCATCTTTAAACTGAAGCTGAACTCTTTTGCAGCTGAATAAACCCACTCGGCCAATTTGTACCTGAACTTTCAGGCGACTGGACAACTGATATTGGATCACCCAGGTCAAAATCCTGTTAGTTAAAACAATCAAACGTTCACTGTATATATATTACTATTAAGTTAGCAGTCAATATGTGTTTATCGTGAAAGCGATAGCTCAATTAGTACCATGTGTTGGCCCAGTAAGCCATAGCTTATTCAGTATGTGTGTTGCCTAACCAGTCATAGCTCATTCAGTATGTGTGTTGCCCTCAAAAGCCAGTCATAGCTCATTCAGTATGTTGTGTGTTGCCCTCAAAAGTCAGTCACAGCTCATTCAGTATGTGTGTTGCCCTCAATAGCCAGTCATAGCTCATTCAGTATGTTGTGTGTTGCCCTCAAAAGCCAGTCATAGCTCATTCAGTATGTGTGTTGCCCTCGATAGCCAGTCATAGCTCATTCAGTATGTTGTGTGTTGCCCTCAAAAGCCAGTCATAGCTCATTCAGTATGTGTGTTGCCCTCAATAGCCAGTCATAGCTCATTCAGTATGTTGTGTGTTGCTCTCAAAGGCCAGTCATAGACATTTAAATGTGTGTTGCTCTAAAGAGTCGGTCATAGCTCATTCAGTACAAAATAACATAGTATATTTACAGGACGAAAAAAGAACACTAGAACAAATTGGCTTCTTGTTGCCTCTTAGATCAGAGAGCACCAGGCCACAGGATGCTCCCTCCCAACCACCCGGGTTGACTTTGTGATCCATAGCTCAGTTAGTATACCGTGTCAGTGTGTTGTCCCTGTTAACCATAGATTGGTATATGTCAGTATATGTTTTGGCCATATTACACATAGTTTAGTCTGTATAAATGTTGCTCTAGTGTAGAAAGCCATAGCTCAACTAAGGTTTGTTTCTGGCCAATTAAGGCTTAGCTCAGAACAGTATAAAGTGTTGGTCAAGTAAATTTTAGCATATTGCTTTGAAATGCAACCCTGTCAGTGAATGAAGATATCGTAGTCTATTGGCCTGTCCACTTGAAATGCAGTTTGACCTTTTTTCAAGATTGGATTCACGTCGGTCAAAACATTTGATGGTAAGAAGAGTTGATGCTGTTTTATGTATTATTGAAGTACGTGCATGTTTACATCATGTTTTTACTTGGCTATCGACATACTGGAAGCAATTAAGTGACAGTCCATGAGGGATGGTTAAAAAAGAAGGGGGCACTGACTGGAAGGGTGTTGAGCTAAATATGAAGGTATGGCCGGGTGAAAGGAACCTGCTACTGGAAACAAACAAAGACAAGACTAAAACATCTTAGAAAAGAACAAGAGAGTTCCTGGCAATAGGAAGCACCGAAAGTGTGGGAAAACCTGATGACAACTATTCTGTTGGTTTAGATTTGACTTTTCCTCAACAGAAATTTTCAAATTTTTTGAATAACCAAACGGCAGAGTCGTTAAACCTAGGTTTGACTGATTGATTGATTAATTGATTGATTAGGGTTTTACATCATACTTAAGGTTATTTCACCTTTTCATAGACTTGAATACACACAGTTTGTCTGATTACTCTTGATAAAAATATATATATAGGCTTTACCAATTTTTCCTGAAATGATCATGACAGATTCATAGTCAGTATGAACCTGTGTTTGTTTAATTGATTGGGGTTTTACACTGTACTTAAAAGTTATTTCAGCCGTATGAAGGCGTGCCAGCCTAATGGATTGAGGAAACCACCATCAAAGATACTCAGCTCAGAGAGCACCAGGGCACAGGAAGCTCTCAGCCAAATAAACCCTACTGCTACATGTATTAATTCATGACAGCTAAATAAATTAAAAATAATTTCTATTTTCTTGTTTATTGCGTTAACTGACTCGAGACAGTTGACTGACATTTCTTCCCCATAGCCATGGAACGTCCTCTATAGTAAGGATGAGAAGGAAATCACCTCTACTTAATCAGTTTAATATATGGTGGAAGTACAGTGAATTTGACAAAGCCGGCAAGGCGGACTGACAGTACGGCAAATATTCGGAAAACAGCTAATGATTTATCTCACGCTGCCCTCACATATCTACCTGCTTAAAATCCAAAAGGCCAAAACTGTAAATGTTATAAAAATAAGAAAAGTAGGCATTTTTCATTCATTTCTTTCGCCTTTCTTGTAAGTTTCTACTCCCACTACGGAGGCAGCCATATTAAAATGGGTCAAAGTGCGTGCAGGTCATCCGGGTCACATGACCAGCCTAAACCAATCAGATTTGGAAGAGCTTACCGCCTCGTTGTTCCTTAGTCGAAGTCGCCATTACCGTCGCCATTTTATGCGAACTATTTCGTTAAGTCGCGAATTTTTCTGTATTTATGGCTATATAGATGTCATAAGGATTTTTCCCGTTGTTCTTGGCTTTACCAGGTCATGGAGTGACCATGAGTTACCCTAGTCCAACGGGAAACGGCTGTAGCTTGGAGGATTGCCACACAAACGTATTCGCTTTGGTAAGGATGTTTATTAATTGAGCCTATCTTTGACTATTGTTTGTCGATAAATATCATTATTTAGGTTGTTGGAATGTGGTCACTTTCGTCGTCGGTACAATGGAGCTCTGGTCTTTGTCGACACATAGTTCCCATCGGGCTAGACTCCTTTCATCCGATCTAAAACATTTCAGTTGTTTTTATGTTATTTTATTTTTTTAAACTCCGCAGCCCGGCACTAGCACACTTCACCTGTCCCCTTTTAACAAGATTTCGCTTTCGGTCAATAATTTTAACTACTCACCACTAAGAAAGGAATCGGATCACTCCAATTGGGTTTATTTTTATTTTTTTTTGCTGACTAAGTGTTTGTTATTTGCAGACGGATGTGACTGGTATCAAATGGGAAAAGTTACGGGCCGTTGGAGTGGCTTCAGTTGACCCCCTTGAGGATCCGATACTCTTGTCGTTTGCCAAATGTATTCGCTCCGACATTTTATGTGTGTGGCGGCGAATCGAGAAACAATCTGAGCAGCCAAATTCAGATCATCTTCCGTTTAGTAAAGAGCTTTGGCTGTTCTGGTATGGAGACAAACCGGCAAACCTTGAGGACATTCTATCACCAGAGCTCAACGGTAAGTGAGAGCGGCAGCCTGCAGGGTAACTGATTGTCATAGACTTTTGATAAGGTTGAATGGTAGAGGCGTGAATCAAACGAGATCAGGGTGTCACGCGTGTCATTCAACTACAACTCTTTAGCCTTTATTGATTTTTTCAATGTCTAGCTCTGTGTGGTTGTGTGCTGTAACTGTTTAATATCCCTCAAAGTTAGCCAGCACTTAACATTTCCACACAGGAAATCTACCCCTGATTGTCCCCTTTACACTTTATCAATTACAACATGTTTCATGTTTTCTTTCTTGTAATGCCAGGTTGATTATCAAATATTGATACTAGCACACTATCTGGTTTTTAAAAAAAGCAGTGACTATTTGCAACACTTTGCTTTATAACCTGGAATAATGAAAGTAATTGATGTATAATTTATAAGCCACATGTATGCAAAACAATTTAACATCTATTTTAATTTAATTATTAATGAAACAATTTTGTATCTTTCACCAGTCACTTCATATTGATATATTTAGCTTATTATTTATTAAAAGCATTTTGAATGATCATTTTTATTTAGATTTCACTTTTAAATTTAAACCTAGCAACAATGCTTAAAGTGTACCTTTTTTTTTAATTCTTCACCTTTTGAGACTTGGAATTCTCATCTGGCTGTCGAGATTGTGGGGGTTGTTTTACGCAGTCGCCCGAAAGAATAAAATTTATTTGCAATGTTCGATCGCCATCGGCACCTTCACATCATACAGGGTCCAATTTTCATGACGGTAACTTCTGATCGAATTTCATTCGAGTTTTGAGTTGTAGGATTTGAAGAACTCCCAAGTTTATAAATAAAATTCTGGTAGCTCCAAAATTTCAATACTCTGCATGTCTGCAGGCATACTGCTACCTAAGGAGTAACTAATGATTAACTCTCAAACGTACCTGTGTCTTTCAATTGCCTAATCATTTACTGTGCGATAAACAGGACATAAGAGATTGTCTAGTACTGATATTTTTTTAAAAAGTCTTCTCTATGCAATGATCTGCATGGAATGCTCACCAGCAAGGTCCTTGGAATAGGACAAACATTGGACAAGATCTGTGCTGATTTGGGTATAATAAAAAACTTCTTTATTTATTTATTTGCTTGGAGTCTAATAAATAATTTAAATAAATCTAACACCGTACCTAAAATATTTTTTCACGCGCATCATTGAAGGCAGTACAGCATTATCGTGAAAGGAAAACTGGGCAGAAGTATAATTTTGCATAAATGTCTGGATGTCCCTAAAACTAAACCTTCCAAAAATGTTTCCTGGCATTTTTTTTATGTATTATCAAAACGCTGTATATCACATTCTTTTAAGAAGCGATTTTCTTTAAAATTCAAGGTTTCCTTTTATCACTAAACATTCATTGAAGATGAAAAAAGAAAAAACGGGTTAACCTAGGACGAACACAGGTTATCCTAATTCCCATCTTGCATAACCTATCTTAGGTTATCCAGATTGAGAAACAAATTAGAGAACCGATTTTTAGGTTACCCGAAAAAACCTTACAGCACAGGCTTGTATAAGTGATACCTTGAGTACAAGTTTAACATCAATCAACTTTTTAATAATGAGAACACACATCAACACAGTACTCCAACCTGTACATTGCCCCTATTTTGCCCACTACATGTAGCTATGAAATGTCACTTCACAACCAAAAGTATTCATTCAATATCAATAGGTTACACTGGAGAAAATTGATTTTAATCTCCTCCAAGTCTTCTTCACACGGAAAATAAATATACATGTACAGCATGTCTGTCTGTGCCGGGCTAAGAACACACAATATAGATTGGTTGTCAAAGACTCACAGGTTAAACAACTCCAGGTCCCTGCTCGTGCCCAGTTTCTTCACCATTGATATTGACAGTGAGAAAAAGTAAATTGGGTGGGACAGTTGGAACCAACAGTTCCCTGGGGTGGTGCTCTCTGACCTAAGGGGCGTCAGGAAACCGATTTGTTGTCCCGAATTTTTGCAGTGTCATGTTTTTAGTTATGTCATTTTATGTATTGTAGTGCCCAAGTGGAGTCTATGTTGCCAACTTAGTTTAGGGTGGTTTCCTCCACCCATTAGACTGGCACTCTGTCATTTGAGTGAAATAACATTAAGTACATGTAAAGTGTAAACCCAAAGCAATTCAATCAGCAAAGTACAATTAAATTGGTAGCAGCATAAAGCTCCAATTATTTTCTGCTGGGCTACATGTAGACTACTGTGTCTAAATGCCACTTAAAGAAGTTACATGTAGACTAACCCTTGGTTTGGTTTACTCAGTTAACTACTGTACACTAAATAAGTTATTATGATTTTTAAATATTCAGAAATAAAATTGAGATAGCAGGACTTACAAAGTTCCCGTATGAGTACTATACCATTACAATACACAACCCTCAAATGATTATTGTAATCCAATTAGGTGGAATTAACATCTGTGACAGGTCAAGTCATTTAGGCTATGTACTGTAACTAATACTAAGTACTTTGGTAGATTACTTAATCTGAACTAATTAATCAGCAGTAGTATTGACCACTGATTGCATCATGTCTTTTGATTAAACTGTAATGCTATAAGTAAATATGTCTGTGATACTAAAAGTCAAAACATTTTCTTAATAAACGTAAGTAAATTGTCAAAATAACACAATGTAAATTATGTGATTAAATAAATAATAAAATGAAGAAAAGATTGTGAATAATGAGTTTAATCTATCTTGTGTTTTGCAATAAATAATACATAGATTTGACATCTAGCTAATGCAGTATTGTAATTACTGATGCCTATTTTGGGACATTTATTGTATTTGTTCTTAGGGTGGCTGCGTATGTTCACGGTGTTGTTTTCACGAGTTTTTTTCTCGGTTTTCCACCATAAACCGGCAACGCTAAGTTGTCATATAGGTAAATTACTCTTGAGTACGACGATAAACACCAATCAAATAAATACATTATAAATGTATTTTGTCAAATGGTAGTTATGTTAAGTATGGATGATGAAGCTGCGCACACTGGCCTTAATTGAAGATCAATAATTATTGATACTATTGCGGCTTTTCTAATTTTTGTAAATCACCAGAGTTTTATTTTCAAGCCTTTCCCATAATATCATGGAGTTTTCAGGTATTGAGTATTGTAACTGTTGGAGTTTTTATCTCCTGTAAATTGATCACCAACAGATAATCACATAACATATAAGTACCCTGTTTTGCTAGTTAAGCCACAGCATGGGTTATGGTCTCTGGTTACTGAAATGTTACCCTGGGGTCAGGTTACTAAATTGTAACTCTCGGTCTGGTGTGGCTTTTGTAAGTGAAAACTAAATGAATTTTAAATAAGATGACTGATCATTAGAACACAGTGCAGATGTAGCTTTGAAGTCCTATGTCAAAATGTTTTGCTTGTTTTTCATCATGACCTACTTAACAAGGCCAGTGTACATGTTCATTTAGCTTGTTAACCAATGCATAAAGTAAACAACTTAGAAGAGTACAAACATGTACTTCAGAATCACTCACTCAAGTTTTATGCCAAAGTACAATTTATCTTGTGCTTATTTCTTACGATATGCATACATTAAATACATGCTGTAATACAGATTACGTGTGTTTGGGTCAGGAGATAACTTGCTATGCTCTCTGGTGTCTGAGCTTAGGGGCACCGGGAAACCGATCTGTTGTGGGGTACTGCTTTTCCTCCTGTAAATGTATTGTGGCGTCTTCTATGTTATCAACGTTGCTTAGGGTGGTTTCCTTCACCCATTGGGCTGGCACGCCGTCATATAGGTGAAATAACTTAAGTACGGCGTACAACCCCGATTAATGATTCTAATGTATATTACTGAAAGCAAAAAATAAGCGGTTCACCTTCTATGATTTGTCAAAAATAATGAAAGCATGGCATTAGAAATAATAACCAAAATAATTTGATTATAAGCTACAGGTAGCAACATTAAAACAAAGTCTTGTTAATGATCACCAACATGAACAAACTTTGACATTGCTTATTTCCCATTTAAGCAACCACCTTCATACACAAATTTACAAATGTGTTTATTTTGAACAACTTACTAATAATATTAATTAAATAATATAATTAAATTTTATTAAATTAAAATAGTAGTTTTTTTTTATAATAATTACTGATCAGCGGTAGCTTGAATTACACACATCATTGATTAATATCCAATTATTAACATCTAGCAGTGGTAGTTTGTTATGTAGCAGCTACATGTGTACCGTGATATGTTACAATTTGCGAGTACTACTTATGCAAAAAAACAAAAGAAGCAGTTTAGGCATTATCAATAATTCAGTGCAGTTGACTTAACATTTTTCAGTATTGGTATTTTTATGGTACAAATTTCTTGAGATACAGTATATGATGTTGGTGGAAGGACAATGTCAAAATCATAATTGTTCTATAAAATTTATCAAATATGATGCATGGAGTGTTACTTCACACCATGATTAATACTTTTAATTTGTCTGACTCAGATAATTAAAATGAATCACTCATTTATTTCTATTATGTATTACAAATGTGTGGTCTTAAAATTACCATGAACAACTTCTACCAATTTGCTGACATATATACATATACTGTATATATATATACAATATACATGTCTGAATTAACTCGTTTATTTCACAGTTAAGTTTATGGAGTTTAAGAAAGCAAAAAATAATAAATAAAAGTTAAATTTTATTAAATAAGTTGAAGATCTATTTAGGTGATGACTGATCTCAGTTTCATAACTATGGTGTTATGTTGTTAAATCCCAGTGTAACAAATCATTTTACTGCTGTGTCTTTGTCTGTTAAGAATGCCAATAATGTAGTCCGGTGGCGGTATGTACAGGAATTGACTGTATTAATGTATGCTGTGTTAGTTGATAACTGTCAACCCAGCAAACCTGATTAAACTGTTAGTGTTTTGATATGGCATGTCAGAACTACAGGTCAATCTGAAAATAACACTGCAACACACAGATAGTATTAGTAGATAAATAGACTGAGCAAATCAAGCATTTAAGTGAACACAGCATTTTGATTATAGTATTGACGTCCACACATATTGATCATCAGATGTCTTGCACTGTGTATATAAAGCTACAATATAAATATAGAATTTATTTTATACAACTGTTATCAAAAGTTGGAAGTTCCAGTGCTCTTGTCCTCACAGAGTTACATGTACATGTATGGGTAATTCACTATTGGGAAGCTGACAATAGACCCAGTATTGTGGAGGTGGCTTATCTTAGCCTTAACTTTGGGCAAAATCTTCATCAAATAATCAAGAACAAGCAGTTTATACAAGTTAAATATTGATCACTCGCTTATAATTATATTGGTAGTATCTGGATGTTACATGAAGTATTTTACACCAGCAAATTATCTTCTTTAAGCGTCCATTTAAGCAGCACATAACAAAAATATGACTAAGATAGATTTTCAGCTGATGGGTATATTGATATGCGATGTTTTCTGCATTGCTATTTGTTATATATTGTGTATATTTATAAGCTGCGTTTCAGTTTAGATGTTAAGACCGTTTTCAAGCATCTATGCCGAAACGTCGCTTATCAATAATATACCCAGAAGTGGAAAATCCATCTTTGTCATGTTTTTGTCACCAGTAACCAGTTAACTGACAGAAAGAAAACGATTTAGCTGATCTTGGTGATCCAGATAATGTTATTAAACAATGGTGTGTGTATGGGTGTGAACAGCTGTCAAATCAAACACATTGACATCTGTACCGTACCCTTGTTGTTACTACAGTGACACAACTTTATGAAGCGCTGTGTAGAAATGAAAGTAAATAACCCGACCGTCCTCACTAACATAACTTTATAATAATCTATCCACAAGTGTTGCTTGATCGGCAAAAGGGCATGTTTCCATTGAAATGTCCCAAATTGTTTCCATATAGTATGTAATGAAAATACATGTATTATAAATAACAAATGGACATGATGAAGTACTACACGAACTCTAGTCCGAAAGTAAAAGTGCAAACATATACATACATGTGTTTTAATCTCAAACACACACACTATACTATAAATACCCCAGATTCGGAACGAAGTGTCAGACTGACCGCATTACTGTATGCAACAGGCCCAGTTTGGGTTAACAATCCAATAGATCTACCAGAGAGGAATAGAGCTTTAGTGCATAGCCCGATCAATAAGATATGGCATTAATTTATTCAATCAACACACTGAGAGAAATTGCCTACCTGTGTAAAATGAGCATTGTGGTTATGACTTTAAAACACAGTTAAGGGGTTTCCTACACCTTCACTAACCAATGAATTGGTTTATTCAGAGGTACTCTACATTACAACACTTGGCAAACCCAGCATCTACGACCAGAATGGGGCCGCGACCTTAGGTATTCAAGGGAAGTTTTCTGGTTTCTTCTCGGTTTTCCACCATACAGAGTCAACACAAATTAATAAGTAATAATAAGTTGTCATATATGTGAAATAGCCTTGAGTACAACGTTAAACACCAATCAAACAAACGACCAGAATGAAGAGCTACGAAATTGATTTGCTACATCGGAACTTGAAGGCACCAATCAGATGGATGTGAATCCTGTGATTTTCAATAATGAATGTTGCCGGGCGATTTGTGATGTTCCCATTTGAACGAGGAACACTGAACACCTCGCAAATTTTACATAAAGTTATCGAATCAAGAAGTTTTGGGTCAAGCCATATTGATTATATCTGGTTGGTTGTATGTTATTTTAGCAGAGGAATTAACTCGAACACGGCAACTTTATTTAACGAAGGGCGCCACTGTACATTTTTGTTACAGATGTTCAGTTGGCAAAAGGTTCTAATGTAGGGTACCTCGGAATATAACTCTTGGTTAGTGAAAAAGTATCTTTGGCAGTAATGAGTTACTTATGCAAAAAGATGCAAACATACATGTATTAAGGTAGTTTTGAGTGCAAATCTAATCTCACTCTCTGTGGAGGAATTTTGACAACCCTTTGCATGATTCAGTGTTGGCTGAACAAGGAAGGAGACCACAACATGTAACCTGCCATCTTTGACCAAATCTGATGTCCTGCTGTGACTTGGTATTGAAGTGGCCAGTAAGCTCACAGTGATCAGTTTTTACTTTCATTTAGTGGCAATGGGTTGTTTTCAATGTTATTTCACTAGAAGTGCTAAGGTGACATCTTCCTTATACTATCAAAGTACACATGAATGAGGCAGCTGACTGACTACTGTGTGTGTGTGTGCTTTATTCACAGGTCACTCAGGCATACCACCAGGGCAGTATAGACTACTGCTTTGTAAATCTACTAACAATTAACTACTCATTGTTTTTAGTACGTTGGAATTGAATGCAAAATTTCATAAAGCTATTACCAGGCAGTTTAAGTGCTTTGTATGGCAACTATTTAATTAGCTGGCACCCAATTACCTTTTCAATACTAAGCAGGAGTATTTCTTTTATAGCAGGATGCCAGACATTATATGTAGTAGTACATTCAACAGAATTCTGTCAATTTGTGGAATTTTAGCTGGATAGTTAAAATTATTACACAAAATTTCCTATAAATGTGTCAATTTCAGTCCTGCATTTGGGTAAATTTGGATTATATTTATGAAAATGGTGTACAAAATGGATAATTATTCACATATTTACTACAAGTCTCTCAGTTGATTGGCACCTGTTCAACTAGAGGACAAGATTAGTCTCCCCTGCCTTGTCAGTTGTTAGACTGACCTGCTGCTGGCAGATCTAAAACTGGGTCACGTCTTTGCTCAGTTATTAACCTACATCATCACATTGTACATTCCTTGTTTGAACATGAAGAACTATATCAGCTGTGATTAATTGTATAGTGGATGTACAAATGAAGGTAGTTGAGATAAATCTATCCATTTAAATTACCAAGTAACCCTTAAGAACAAAAGATATGCATGAATTTAAAACCCTTATCATTCTTTAAATCAACCTAACCTAGAGTCCTAACTTTTGCTCTACCGTATGTGGGAATAATTCTATTTAAATTACTAATTTTTGCTTTTCAACTGTGAAATATTTGTATAACCTTGATATTTAACCTGTCTGTATTGTTTGTCAGACTAGCAATAGCATACCTGTAATTAGCAGAAACCTCTAGGCTGGAGTCTGCCTTCTCAAGCTCATAATATAGATATAAAATAATAAAACTGAAATTTTTTTTATCAACAACATGCAAAAATTGTAATCTGTCAATCAAACCTGATATCTGGATTTAACTGTTATTACAGAGGGTTGAAATATGTGAATGAAATAAGACAATGAACCTGTTCAACTAGATCTATTTAACACAATTAATGCCAACATTGTTGGGTTAAGCTGTCCCATAATCATGGGGCCGGGCCGCTCTGTGGTTAAGCGTTGGACTACGGAGCCCCCTTCACTGTACCCGGAATAGGTTCGATCAACCCTGTGGACCTTAGGTATAAAAGGGAAGTTTACCAGTGGCTGCGGAGTTCACAGGTTGCTTTTACGAGGTTTCATCCCGTTTTCCACCATACACCGGCGCAGCAAACTAATAATTGATAAAAAGTCGTCATATAGGTGAAATAGTCTTGAGTGTGACTTTAAACACCAATCAAACAAACCCATAATCATGTACATGTGTTTTGTATATTTTTTTTAAATATAACTGAATATTGCTCAAAGATGATTAATATTTTTAAAAGCTTTAAAATAAATACAAATTTGGGATGGTTCAGGAAAAAAGCATTTAAGATTTCTGATGTAGGATGTCTAAATACAAAAGTGTTTTTGCTGTTACATTTGCTGTAACATGTCGCTACAAAGTTGGCTCAGTAGGCTTTTTTTTTCCTTTTTTCTTTTATTTTATCACTTACCTGAATACCACACACATTTTACATTATAAAATCTCAACTTGAACTAAAATTTAGATCCACAAAACTATGTTGTCTTTTAAACTGCTGCGAAATTACAGTTGTTAGAAAATACAAACTATGAACTAACGCTTTGTTAGACATTTTATGAGGCAAACAAAATGTTAGGGTCAGGTTGCAGCAAACAAGATAATATTATGATTGGCCTTTTCAATTATTGGATATTTCTCTCTTGACAGAGGTTGAATCTGGTTCCTGGGATCAAGGCTTATCATACGAATGCAGGACTCTACTCTTTAAGGCTCTCCATCAAATCATAGAAAGGTAAGATACTATCTTATTTTGTTGTGCGGAGAACATGTAAGATTAGAAGGTACATGTAATATGAAACCTTTGATCAGACTTGGAAAATCATACAACCACAGTTCCAGTGAAATCCCATGTCTTGCGGAATTTTTTTCAAAATAATGTATGTTTCTAATGTAGGATTTGGAGAGAAATTTTACAATTTATCCAGGAGTGCCCTTGGAGATGGTTGGGAGGGAGCCTCTCATGCCCTGGTGCTATCTGAACTAATTGGCATCATGACGAGTGGCTGGGGTGGGAGTGCCCTGGTGCTCTCTGAGCTTAGGGCAATCAGGAAGATGATTTGTTGGCCTGTAAATATTGTGGCGTCTTCCATGTTGCCAGCATCATTTAAGGTGATTTTCTCCACGGATTGGGCTGGCACCCGATCATATGAGTAAAATAACCTGAAGTGCAGCGTTAAACCTCAAACAAACAAATTGGCTGGCAGAGCTTCCGGTGCTCTACGAGTCTATAAGCTATCAGGCATCAGGATGCCGGGTTTGTGTCCTGTTTCATGGCATGTGGTGTATTGCCAGTGTCGTTAGTGTTCTTAATTTGATCCATTTGGATACTTTTATACATGCATGGTGCTCCCCAGGTTTTTAGAAGTTTCTAGTGGCTGCAAATGTTTTTGGGTAGGTATCACAACTTTGCAAGGTTTTTTATTGGTTTTTCATCTTACACAGAAAATGCAAAGTCATGATGTAAGTGAACTGTGTTTAACTTCGGCATTAAACAGCAATCAAATAAATATACAAATAAAATGTTGTGGCATGGATTTCTTGAGACTGCAGATGAAAACTAGGTCACTGTAGTCACCAGGTCAAATTCACCTACAACATCTGACCTCTTAAGCTGAATCTTCCCAGCCAGACTTTTTCTCCTGATTTATGACTTTGACTGAAGCCAGACTATTACTCCTAATGTATGATGTTTCCTGATGGCTTTGATTGAAGCCTTCACTGCAGTAGTTTTTGTAGCAAACTCTGCCTCTTCATGGTTTCGCTCTGGCCTCTCCGTTTCAGCTCAGCACCGTTTTCTATGCTTGAAACCCTCCATGTGAGAAAAGGTGTCAGAATAAGTTAAAACAGTTTCCTTCACAATTTAACAGGTGCCCTGGTGCTCTTTGAATTAAGTGGCATCAATAAGCCGATTTGTTGTAGCATTCTGTTTTGAGTCCTATCGGTGTGCCATGGTGTCCTTGTCTATTGCCAGTATTGTTAAGGGTGGCATAATAACATTATGGAAAATATTGTCAAACATTATCAAATTTAACTTTGTACAATCCCCAGAATACCTGAATTTTTCTAACTAACTTTTCTGGAACAAACTAAGTCTGTCTCCTGATGATAACAAAATAAAGCATCAAAATATTGAGAATTGAGATCAACACAAGTTTTTTGTTCTTAAGAGTTACTCTACTCTTGTACAATGCAAAACTTATCAGTGGAAACTATGGATTTGAAACAAAGTCCTTTGGCATGTTATTTGCAATGGAGTACATCCTTTCTTTCTGCCCGTGCGTTCATTGGGAGGGTCTAATCAGAAGGATATGAGTAAACACTCAAATAGGAGAGTCTTCCAGACTCATGTGGAAGCTCAATAAATTAAATCACAAAAGATTCTTTTATTATCGATGTTTTGGAGACGGAGAAACAAGGCAGAGGTTCTTTAGAAACAAGGCAGAGGTTCTTTAGAAACAAGGCAGAGGTTCTTTTTAAAGAGACTAGTTCTGTAGACAGTTTGTAATTGTAAGTGACAAGTGCCGTGAAGGCAGAGAGCAATAAGGTGACGTGCTTAACAAGCTTTCCAACACTTACATTTAACTACTGTGCGTCTATATTTAGCAGAACAGGATATAGCACAGAAAATGTCTGGTTTTATTATTTGATAAAGCGTAGAACTGTTAAACCTGTGTTACCAACATCTACTGTTTTAGCTAAGTTATTAATGTTATATAAGTGAAATTAAATTTTATATCTACAAAAATTAGAAGGGGG
>JAVFBZ010143679.1:0-14242 GCA_032466195.1 Katharina tunicata | reverse complement strand
GAAACTGTTTGTTTGGAAGTCAACAGAGGGAGCAACAACATTTGTACTGTTTGTATTCATGTCGTTCTGAAACTGTTACTTTTAAAGGAATTCTCCCTACCAATGGATCGCGCAAATGTTGTGATTCTCTTTTCGTTAAACCTCATTTTCGATTATTACATTATTACCAATTCAGACTAATCGGGATTTACGATGTGATATACAGTTAAGGTGAAAATAACTTTTGGTGATTTTGATTGGATTAAACAACGGGACATTTACTTAACACTGACGACCTTTTAATGTCCTCCTATTCAATAGTGGATATTATTTCTCCTTGTAATAACTTACCTGTGGTTGCAGTTATCGATCTCTTATTACTGTGAATGAACACAGCCTTGTCATTGGGGATGTAAATGTGTGGCAACCTGGAGACCACCATTTCAATCACAGAGTTGTCACTAAATGATACAATCTGGGAATGTTAACGACTGTTAAAGATTGAACAGTTTAATTGGCTAAACTTCATCGACAACAGTGGTGCGAATGATAGTTTGGAATATTTTATGTTAAACCCTTCAAACTGACGATTATCTGGAATTACAATTTATAAATATTTACATCGGCCTATATGTAACCAGCGAAGACACAAATGATTTAATTACCTTCAAACGGATACAATATTAATCACATGGAATTTATAGGCTAGCTATTTATTTAGGACTGAATGTAGCATAACCAATGAAGATAGAAATAATGAAGTTACCTTCAAATGGATAATGCAAAACTGGAACTGCAAGGGACAACATCTCGAACGACCGATTCAGAGGAATGAATATGTACACCAATGAATTGAATTTTACACGGTGCCACATAGTGTGTTGTTGTTGTTGTTGTTGGGTGTTGTTTACTTGCCCTCTTGAACAGTCTTAAATGTTTGTGTACCTATCAATGTCATCTTCTTTAGTGAAATTTGGCTTTGAACACCAATCAATCTATCTATTAGTGATATGTCCTTTTTTAAAATTTGTGGTACATATACGTGATTATTTTCAGGTGCTTTACCCTAGATTCCATTTTGACGGCAATTGCAGGTTTATTATATGGTCTTCATAAATATATGGACCATCAAGTTTATTTTACCTTCTCCATTCTCTTTCAGTCACGATTGTATCCATCTTTGAACAAATATTGATACCTGCTCTTTACTCTTTAAAGAATGTGCTACTGTATTGTAACAATATATTATTGTTTGATTGATACTTATAGAGATGCCTTAGCAGATTAAAATTAAATTCATCTGAATAAATTATTGAAGATATCTAATGCTTCGACAAATGACTTCTATACCAACTTATCCTGGAAATGTAGTGTTAATCAAGTTTATTTGTGATGAATTTATTCCACGTTAATTTAAATCATATACCAAAAGGCATGTTTCTGTATCTTTCTGGAAAAAATTAAACCTAGATTGCGTACTAAATAAAGTTTCAATTACAAAACCTAATTTAATTCACCGATCTTAAAATACATTTCACTATAATTATCTCACCGCCTCCAAGTTGTCGGTGGAGACAATAAAGTCAGCTTTTCTTGTTCTAGAAAAACGTGGGTTTAACTGATGATATTCTGTTTCTGAAGGAATTGTCTCCAATTCATATTTTAAAAGTAGAAATGTAAGGGGGAAATAGGGATAAACACATTAAGTAGCCTTGTTTACTTGAATCTTTATATGTGATAAGAACAATGCATTTATGTCGCTGTTTTGTATACAGAATAACCAGAAATAACAGCATTTTAACTCAGTTATCAATCTATTTCGTTCATAGACAACATTTAAATTAAACTTAGACAATGGTTGGGAGATATAGAATGGATTTGGCTCTATAACTGTCCTTGTGTTCATAGGTTCCGGAAAACAAGTAACAGTTACAGATCTCTTTACGTTGAACTTAGATCATTTGTAATATTTTATTAAGATATACGGAGAACCATTTTACATCTGCAGTCGTTATTGAGACGATCGACCTTCTGCGGCTCAACGGGTCGTTAGTCTGGGAAAGACCAAAATCGTCTACGATCTTACTACGTAGGCAAGGTTTAGACGATTTTTATTAAGTTACGGTGGTGATCTTAGCTCACATTGAAATGATTGTTCCACTGCCGAGTCCTTTAAGGAAAAAACCGGGTAAACATCTCATATTCTAGAACAGATCAATTTTACAAAAAAATTTCGTACTGAACAATTTCCTTCATTTTTCGTTCTTTTGACAATGGTAATATCAAGTTTTAAATTTGTGGGACACAGAATTAGGGCGTGGCTGGTATTAGAATGATTTTGTAAATGACTAAGTTTATTTTTATTGTAACATTTATATTGTGTTTCAGAAGTGAATAAAATGACTGAAGTGCCTATGCTGTTATGGTCGTCAGTGATAAAGGCACAGAAATAGTTTCCATCTAATAGGAAACATAGTATATTTTCCTCGATAAAGCGTTCAATGTCATTGTGTGTATTCCATTGAGAGTACAAACTCGCTCAACACAGTTACGGGATTAATTTTCCATCGATAATGTTATATTTATATAATGAAAATGTCAGCACATTCCGCCCATTAATTGTGTTCAATATCATTGTCAGTATAATTTGCTCGAACCAGAGCTGCTCAACATCATTGTAGGTTAGGATTTAAGTTTTCCAACGATAAAAGCATGTTTACAATTTTCGAATTAAAAAGTCGGCCTTTTATCATCATTGATAAGATGTGTATGTAATATCCAGCAGTCGTGACATAGTAAATGAAATTGTGCTTTTTGTTTTTTGTTTCTTCTGACTCTTCAAAAAGATATATATCTAAGTGTTTACTAATAAGCCTTTTATTTTCCATTATAACAAAATTCAATGTGAAATAATTTTGTAACCATTCAAAAACTTAAACATTTCATTTAAAATTCGAAAAAATGAAAACTGATGTCCAATGTAAAAAGAGGAGTGAAAGTAAAACATGGCAGATGAGTTAACAATAAATTAACATTTAAGTAAAAACTAAAATAAGATAAAATGTGATCAAACAAACTATGTGTTCACCCCAAAAAACACCAAAAAGTAACATGAAATGTGTAGACCACTGAAGAAAAAATTCAATTATATTTTGTCTAGCAAATATAAAAATACCTACTAAATAGATTGGATTGCCAAACCTTATTTTATTGCCGCTGTTGGAGCAATGCAGTGATAAGTTTACAGCCAAATGTTCTGTGAGAAAAAAGTCGACATTTTTTTTTTCGCATTGTTTAAGTTTGGTTCATAACTTTAACAAACTCACCAACATTTCTCTGATCTTATTTGTTATTCCTGAAGAGGATTTGTAATTCTGTGTTTAATATACCAATTAACGAAGAACTGTAAATATCAGCTAAGAAAGCATATTTTATGGAATTCCGTATATAGGAGATCTCTACTTGGATGGCTGGTCTTATAAAGCAGAGACAAACCAAGTTTGTATAACGAACAGCCTTGTGGCAATTTAGAAGGCTATATATATAGGCCTAATGCTGATATGATGTTCAGCATCCTTTCTAAGGCCAATGTCATAGGAATAGTCGTTAACCAAACAGGACATGTTCGCCAATTTAATGTCGAATTTCTCATGTTTACATTATGAGAAAGCGGACATATTTTTCACATTAACCGCATTTCATTATTACACTTATATTATATTAGGGAACCGAGTTTTTGACAGTAATATCACATTTACATAATGAGAAAGTTTCCCTTACCTCCTCACTGATGACATTGTAGATGTTACATCCAACAATCGTCTATCTAATTGCATGTTTTGTTTCTTCTGACGAGACCAAAAGCCACACGTCTATCTGTTATTTCATTACTGACAGAGGTAAATCTGTTCCTCATCAATGCTGATTTTTAAAGGATTAGAATAAATAACAAAAGACATATATGAATTACAACTTCTTGTTTATTAAGGTGGCGACGTTTCTGTGTAGATACTAACATCGTTATCAAGCATATTATCTTATTCATGACCTTCAAATTCTAACTTCCTCAAACATATGGAACAGAATACATCCTTTTATTGTTAATCGGTTACCAACAGATCATTAAAGTTGCAACAATATATTTAAAGAATCACCCCTGACTTAGATGTTCTAAAACAAATGTATGCCAACTTCTAAATTCCCCATAAACATGGATTAAAATACATCCTTTTATTGTTAATCGGTTACCAACAGATCATTAGTTTGCAACAATATATTTAAAGGATCATTCCTCACTTAGATGTTCTAAAACAAATGTATGCCGATTATTTCTCTTTGTTCATTCATTATGTTCCCAAACCTTTCTGTCTTTCACTACTGAAGAAAGGTATTGAATTCACTATGACTCCACGTTTCGGTTTATTTAACAAATGTTCAGTCAAAATGAATTTATTATCTTTCTTCTGAGTTGTTACTATTCTATGTTAAACTATTTGCTTTACTACATTAAAGAGTGAGAGTACAACAAATGAAAGGTAGCACGAGAAGGTAGACTGTACACAGCAGTTTTAAAAATGGTGCTCTACGTTAGGGGATAACTTTCATTATCTTGTTAAAGTCCATTGGTCCTGTAATTGCCCGGCTGACTTTTCATGACATATCGGTTTTGTATATTACATTACCACAATTAGCCGCGTTTACACGGCCAAAAATTGGTGGGTCTGAGCCGGCTCTGATCCTGATCAGATTTAGATTTGCGTTTACACTGCAGAAAAAGGTGGACCAGGATCAGACTAGTCCGCCTGTTTTGACCCACAAAATTTGATGGGTAAACAATAATCCGCATCAGTATAGTTCACCTACAGGTGGCGTTCTTGGAATGCTGTGACGTTTTCTTGGAATGCCGTGACGTTTTTCCATTATGTAACCACTCGCTCAAGCTAGCTGGCAGTGTGCCAAGATTTCCTCGACGCTTGCTGGCAGGGCTGTCAAAAGTGCCGTGTAACCGCAAACCGTTGTTAATTGGCGAACTAAAAACAGCCAGATCTGATGCGGATCAGAGCCGGCTCAGTTAAGTTCACCTTTTCGATGCCCGTGTAACCGCGGCTTATTATTCATTAAATACTCAGCATTGAAATCGTGCACTTTTTTTTCCAGGGTTTTAATAGCGACTGTCATAAATAATTATTGAATAATGGTAAATTTACAGAGATACCTGCTATATGACATGAAAAGTCCCCCAAAAACAATGTCCAATTCAGCTCTAACAAGCTGATGTAAGCAATCCACACGACCAGAGCGCGATTTTTTTTGCAAGCTGATGTGTACAGTATACAATCAGACTCACGTTTTGCCCTTTAATAAAGTTATTCCGCTTTTAAAATAGACATAACATTTTAATGTAAATATTAACATACATTCAGTTCTCGCTTTTTGGGCGGTCCACAAACCGTCTTTAGTTATTTTTTATTGTATATAATGGTGTTTTTCGTGAATATTTACATTCAAACATCCAGGATATTAGAATTGTTAGCCCGTTTTTTATTTTAGAAAATAAACACAATGTCCAGAGCTGTCCTGTGTGACTTTTATCAATAAATCCCCTCTGGATATTTTGTTTTTGTTGGACCAAAATCCATATATTTGTGATTTAAACAGTAATTGCGCAGGGCAGTTTTGAGAAATATAGAATAAGAGAAACTCCAAACAAGGAAGTCATGTTACTATAGATAATATGTTTCGGCTTTATTATGCCATCATCAGTGAAACAAATACAAAGAGTACAAGGCCAGCTGACTATATATAACACAGTGGTTACTGGGACAACAGAAAATAAGCTAATGAAATAACATTATTCTAATAAAAGCAATCATGGTATTAGTTTAATCCGGTCAGGGTTCACTGCACACCTACCTGCAAGTATGGAAACAAATGGTTAGGCATTTTCAAGATAGTTAATACAATTTAAACACAAAGATTCCTTCTGAAGCTTTAACGATTTAGTTTGGGTTCTTTTGTTACTATCGCTGTTGCTTCTTTGGTCAGAAGTTCACTCCAGTGATTAGCATAATCAATTACTTTGACGTTGCACAGTAGTAAATCAGGGGCAAGTTGCCTTGTTTGCCGAATAGGTTTAAATGATTAAATCCCTGACATGTGAGCAAGTGATTATGAATTTCACTATTAGCCAATTATCTGGGCTTATCGTATTCTATGTTTGTGATTTAATTTTATTAGGGTCGAGTTTGGTAATACGAAAAAGGGCCTTTCAGCATAGTCACTGTGATATTTGTCTCCAGCAGACGCCTCCTTGGCATCGATGCAGCCGAGTTTTAACCAAAAAAAACAACTCAACAGAAACATGGACAGCTTCCTGCAGAAATTCTAAATAAGAGATCAACCACGTCATAGCCATAACATCATAACATGATGTAGCGTTTTAATATTGCTACATGTGTTATTAAAAACATGGTAAATCTTGATCGATGTATTAAACTGCCAAATGTTCACAAACATAATTACAGTAGAAATGACAAAGTACTTAATTTGATTGGAACATCGCAATTTAACCAGAACATACATTAGATCGTTCAGAGGTAGGAGTTCTTGATTTTTTTTCCCAAAAAATTTATTTAAATAAATGTTTGACGAACAACTCAATGGATATTGACTTTTTATCAGAGTTCTATTTACGCGAATTTACCCTCGTTTACTGCAATCAGTAATCATTAACGATCCCCAGTCATTCTTTTACATGGCCGCGGAAGCAGATATTACGTGTGAGCCTATTTATAAGACATTGGAGAAAATTTGCAGACAAATGGACACTATTTTTAACTGTTAAAGTGTTCACGATAGATGTGCTAGTTGCCATTCACCTCCAAAGTGATGTATCGCTGTATTGGGAAACGCGGCATTTGCCTCTATTTTCTCTTTCTTTTTTTAAGTCAAATTGGTGAACAAAAAACGAGCATTGATAGAAGTGATGTGGACATAGGGACTAAATAATGTAGCGTTTTTTTAGATAAATTAATTCTACTTTGAACTATTAGAGAGTTCAAGATACATCATTTACTCTCAATTGGCCCTTTGTTGTTGTCTTGGCTTGCACTCATCTTGTGTGAACCTGCAGTAGTTCCAAATATCCGCTTCGAGTAATACAGAATAAGAACAAGAACATGGTGCGTCTTGGTATAGAGTATACAGACGAGGTATTTTTCTCTTTTCATTTTAAGTCGTCAAATAAGAGGAAAAAAGAAGAAAAAAACAGACATGGACACAACTGATGTGATCAATCATATAACGTTATAAATAGGCGTAACATATTTTTACATATTTTAAACCACATAAATGTTGGGTTTAAGCGTTTACATTTTTGCCATCTTTTAGACCTTTAAAACAATTAGGGTAAACCCTGATCGATGCGTTCAACTTTCAAAGTGCTTACAAAAATGAATTCCCAGATAAAGGACAAAGTTGAAACAATCTATTAATCTTCCATAGCTAAATTTAAGCTGGAGGATTGGCATTTTATTTAAGCCAGCCCACATTATATACAATAGTGTAATCGTTCAGGAGTAGGTGATTTATTACACCCTAGCAGTTCGTTAAAGTAACATAAGCACTCAAAATTAGGGTTTTACAACAAATTCGGATTGCCTTGATTTTAACCAACTTTGAAGTTTGTGCATAAACTAATAGAATTACTTTGAAATGAAAATAGTTCAGTTGGTTCAAGGCTAGTAATAGCCAGGAGAAATCGTGCAATAATTCGAATTCAGCGTTCATTTTTCCTTGTATACCTCAAGTAAGGTTTTGATCTCGCCTGGTTCATGACCTTATATGGAATGAGTTAAGATTTTGAAAGTGGATGGGGCGGGGCTAATTAACGTTTGACCTGGTGTAGAGTCGGCACATTATTTTTAGAATAAGATATCTATAGGCGAATTGAAGGAAAAATAGAAACTTGACTTACTTTTAATCGCATCGATTATCAAATATACAGTAACTCTTTATGTCCACATCATTTGTATTCATACCTGATTTGCTTTTGGTCACAAATTTGACCCGGCTTAAAACGAAAAGATAAAGAGGAAGCCATATCCGCGATACATGATGTATGACGAACACGTAAAAATTGTATAGAGACTTCAATGATAAAAAAAGATTGCTAATCGAGCTGCGTCTAACGGAGGCCAGTGGAATCAATGCCGTCATTTGTTACTGGATGTCTGGAATGGATCGCTTTGCTGCTCTACACAAGAAACAAGGTAAGTCATTCACGTTTATATCTGCTCTCCTGTCAACTCTGTGTCTAGTTAGGTAGTGATTCTCTCGTCTGACATTGTGTTGCTTTTGCTGGAACTACCTTTACCATTGTGTAGAGAATATTGAATGATTAAATACTTCAATTCAGACTGGAATCGGGATTTACCGCGAGATTTGCAGTTCAGGTGACAATAACTGTGGTGATTTCGATTGGATGATAAACTAGGGAACAGTAGCAAAACACAGACGAGATTGTGATTAGATATTAACAAATCATTATAATAACATGTCCGTGGTTAAAGCTAACGATGTGCTGTCATTGAGAATGAGGTGTGATTTCTTGGAGGCGACAATATCAGATAAGTAATGGTCACTCGAAGAACAAGATGGGATTAAGAGCGTAAATACTTAATGATGACAGTGCAGATTCCATCGAATGTGTATATGATACCATGGAGTTCCCCAAACCCAGTGTCACACACCGTATTGGAAGAGATCCTCAGGGAAATATTAACATTATACAACTGTACAAGAAGGAGTATCAGTTCTGTCGCCAAACTGACCCTGGATCTACCACAGTTATTGGCCTCGCTGTTTATTTATCTTCTTGGGAATTCAAATTAAGATACTTCTAAAGTTATTCTTGACAAAGTAAAACTTCAAGCCACGAGACGGCTAGATTAGTGAGAAGCCTTTATTAACATTACATTTGTCTAAAGTTCGTATGTCTGTCTGGGCGGTTTTATTAATATCTGGTGTTATTTAAGTGCCGGTGTCCATGTCATGCTCTTATTTTCAGGACCCCTCCCTCTCGTTCTCCAATCTTCTTTGTTTATTTGTTTACCTGTGGTGGCCTTAGTTTTACCATATTTCCACGACGTTTTACATTTTTAGAGGGACTCTGACTGAGAATGTCCTAATTTTGTCCCTAAATTAGGACAACTTTAAACCGATCAGAAATATAGGTTTGTATGGATCATTTCTGAGTTATATTTAGGCTATATATGTCTGTATGTGTGGCTGTCTCTCTGATCCTTTAAGTTGATATATCTGGTAAGAGAATGTGTTGCGTACCTGTGGCGTGATTACTTTCACCTCTTGTGTCCTACAATCAGCTTTCACGGACTTGTTTAGTTTAGGGCGTTTCTTAAATATTTGATATTCTTTATCTCTTATCGCTTATAAACAAAATCACAACATTATCGACCAGACTTGGTTTGTTTAATTTTATAAATAATTTCTGGATAAAATGTACTATGTGTTATTCTTGTTTTTTGTGTATACAGAAAATATAGAAAGGTGTCCAATTTAGTGACTTTAAATTTAAAATTGAAATTCAGCCGCTGCAAAGTCAACGTCAAGTCTAACAACGTCAGGTCTTGTTTGCATACTTGCATTATTTCGTAGAAATGTCGTGAAGCGTAATAAAACTGTTCCAAGATAAATGCAGTAGTTTTATAAATTGCAAACGGAAGTGTCCTTCGCTTAACTTAACATTGAATCAAGGAGTTCTTTTTTGTTTCCTCTAACTATTCCAAACAACACACATCAACCTGTTAAGCCTTACAGACGTTCGTTTATTTCTTCCTCCCAATCAATATACAAGTTTTGAAAAGCAGAATACTTCTTTTTTTTTATTGGTTAGCGGCTGTCAAAATATCCATCTTGTTTGAATTATACCGACATTGAAGTTCTAAAGGCAGAAATATTGCCCTTTTCCATTCGTCATGTTGCCAGCGTTTATATCTTTCATTGTGGCTTGTGGGGACAGAGACCGATTGTGTTGAGCCTTCAGAAAAAAATGGCTTCTTTCAAGAAAAGAAGAAAATAATTATTGCTTTTGTGCCTCACCTACTACAATCGGTTGTCTATCTTAGAGTATAGAAGTGTTGCCCTTCCATATTAGTATTGAAGGGAATCGTATGAGTCTAAAGCGGTATAGAAAATAAAATGTAGGTCAATACATGCTAGCCTAGCGATCATCAATAAATCCCCGTGAGCAAATGTCATTTGTCCATGATTTTATTTCATTTGGAGCTCTTTACCGTCAGGAGAAAAAAACTACATGTCACTGACGACTCTGTTATCAATGTCTATTACCCTGAGATCTCTGGGTTTAATGTCTTTAGCCATACCACTCCTGATAGATCCTGCTTAAGAGTTAAATATACTGTTTAATAGAAGCAGAAATATAGGTTCAAATCGTAAAGATCTCATAGATAAATATACTGTTCAATGGTAGCAGAAATATAGGTTCAAACCTTAATGATCTCAGAGATAAAGATAGTTTAATGGTAACAGAAACATATGTCCAAACCTTAAAGATCTCAGACATAAAAACAGGTTCAAATCTAATAATCTCGGAAATAAATATGTAGTTAATGGTAGAAAAAAAATATAAATAATTACAGCCAATAATTATCGAGGATAAACGTCAGCAGTTCTAACTGCCATTTCGCTGACTTCCCGTCGTTAGTTTTGCTTCATTTTATGGTTCCATACCCAAACCAAGAGAAAAAGACGTCGGCTTCGAGTGTATTGAATCTCTAGCCTAAGAATTATTTCCCTTTGTCCAATAAGACTCATGTCAAGAGTCTCTTACTGAGAACATATGGCCGATATGTGAATTTCAGATGACCAGGTATCGATATCGGAATTTTTAGATAGCCTTTTAAAACAACACGAGTGCGTCAACATGCGCAAAGACAAGATTTTGAATCTAACATTCTTCATTTCAGGAAATACCATGAAATTGATTTCTATATCAACATGTTCAGTGGATTCCATTTATTAGCGATTTCAAACTAACGTGTCGTAGTTCGTTTCTTCGTTCGTGTGCTAGTTAAATCGTCTGCCCAGCTGTATTTGATTGGATCTTAACTTGTTATCCTTTATTAGCCAGTTATAAAAAGTGTCCCAATCTCCCATAGTGATAATGGCGGCAACAAAATACTCGTTAATCTCTATATGTCTGGACAGTTTAGTAACAGACTGGCCAAAAATCTGGTGTACTTTTATTACGTTTACCAGATAGTAAATGTTTCTGACAAACAGCCTTCGATTTTCGATCTTCGGATTCAACATTTGCACTTTAAGATAAAGTATATTGTAACAGGTGGCTTTTGCATACACTTAATAGATTTAAGAATATGTAAGAAAACTCTCTGCGATTCTGCGAAAAGCTGAAAGTTAAATTGATCGTCAGGTGATGATTCAGGATTCACAGTGAAGATCTGTACCACAGGCTACCGTACATAGTAATCATGACAAGAACAAAAGACTCACCAATCTTTATGCGTATGGTTACTTTATTGACAGACCGGATGTACTCAGCCAAATCGTTAACGAAATCAAAATTAACCTTTGTTGCGGTTGACAGCATTGTTTTAACAATGGTTTTCTTCTGCGATCTCCCGTTCGTTTACTGATTTAGTCATTAAATTATTTTTAAATTTTGTCCAATTTATCTAAACATTTATACAAATAATTTTTCTCTCTTCTTAACCGTTTCGCCCTATTTACCATCTTTTATTTTATCTGCCTCATTATTTTGTTTGCGGCAAGTCGAGCTAGATCCTAGGTATATCACTGTATTTCAATATAAGTGGGACGAAACGTCGCAAAATCCACAGTCGTAAGAACTTCCCTTTATACACCCAAGGTGAGCAATGATGCTCGAACCTGTACCGTCGGGTTTCAGCGAAACGGACTCCGCAGTACAGCGATCAAACAACTGAGCGGTTCTTCTGAATTTAGACAATAATTCAATAAACCAACAAATTAAACAGAAATGAAATAATTAACTGGTATAAGTAATTTTTAGCATAGTGGCAAGCAATGTCATAGTTAAATGACTGATTTTATCCAAAGTTAAAACTGGTATCACTGACATCAAAGTGAAATAACCTTAAAAAACAAGGTACACGATAGCAGGCTTTATTTCTACAAAACTCTGTTGAAGATAATTTTACAAGAATATTGGTCATGATATAGCTCCATAGATAGACAACCCTGGACTAAGTCAGTGGCAATCTTGAATAAGGATATATGTGTGTCAGATCTTTACTCCAGACTACTATACATTGAGATCATGACGGGAACAAAACACTTGTTAATCTCTATACGTCTGGACAGTTTATTAATAGACTGGGATGAAAGCCTGGTTTACTTCGTTGCGTGTGTTTAACCAGTTTGTTAACGAGATCGAAATCCGCATTTGTGCACACTGGGTTAGAGTTCTTTAGTAGTGTGTGTGTCCTCAGGTCGAACTGTCGCTATGTTTTGCAGCCAGCTTATCTACATCGAATTGGCACTCCAGAAGTGTTTTTATGGAGAATATTCTGTCATTCATCTTCACATGTCGAGCACTTGTTCGTCCGTTACTAATGAATAGAGGTGGGAATTAGTACTTCGTTATTTGTTCTTTACCAGATAGTTGACTACGGGTGGTTGGATGGAAGCCTCCTGCGCCCCAGTGCTCTCTGAACTGAGGGGAATCAGGATGCCGATTTGTTGTGGTGTCCTGATTTTCGTCCTGTAAACCTATTGTGACGTCTTTTATATTGCCAGTTTCGTGTTTGGTGGTTTCCATCACCGATTGCACTGGCACGCCGTCATATAAGTGAAATAAACTTAAGTACGTCGTAAAACTACAACCAAACAAACAAACAAACCAGATAGTTGACTTACTTGGCTTCAGTTATTGTAAACTTAAATAAATAAATCAATAATTTCAATAACATAAATTACTGGATCACTATTGGCTATGCTTATACTCAATGCCATTTTACCTGCACAATTAGCGGGTGGTTGAATGGGGCCTCCTGTGCCCTGGTGCTCTCTTAGATTAAGAGGCATCAGGAAGCCGATTTGTTTTGGTGTTCTTTTTTTCGTGCTGTTGTTGCCATCGTGGTTGGGATGGTTTCCCTCGCCAAATAAGCTGGCACACCGTCATATGAGTGAAATAACCTTATAATAAGTTCGGCGTAAAAGCCCAATCAAGCAAACTTGCACAATTACGGTTCTATTCCAAGAGAGCTGTACAAAAACTTATCTTAATAATCCATAAAGCATCTCTAAACATCTGCAAACATTCATCATTAAATAATCGTTTATTGATCAAGCAAACTTAAGCAGACACAGGGACGGTGCATTATACCCAATAAAGTGTCCTATAATATTTGAGTGACTGTTAATGGGTCTTGTTTATCTTTTCCTTTGACACTATACTTGATCCATGTCTTATAATCGTTAAATTGTTAGAAGTATTTTAGACCATATTAATCTCGTTTGCTACTACTTGACTTTTGGGTACATCCTGGCAACTCTGGCTGTATGTTAAGAGAATATGCCTTTTAGAACGGTATTTTATTTTGCTTTCATTGTGTTCCCGCCTGATGTTATAACCATAACGAAAGAAGAATGTATCCGGAACTGGAATGAATCTCGTGAAATCTCTTGAATAACATGACGTGACATACTGGCCCTTTACCAAAGTACCTTAAAAGTCCGACACTGGGCACCCATAATGAATGAGATCAACAGAAATATCTTGAGATTCTTAGAAATAGTTTATTGTAGCATGGCTTACGTGACTTTGTAAACCCTTGATGTGACGGGTTAAGTGACTTTCATGGCATACACGCCTTACATAATTCCAAACTAATTATTAATTAAACCGTGTTTCTGTTATTTAACACACTATTACTTTAAGTGCTATATCTGTGATTTATTGGGCCTTCTGGGAGGAGAGTACGTGACGTAATAGTATAATGCTCCTCTCTTTGATGTATTTCAAAGGCTAAAAATGGCGATCAATCAATTCAAAAGTCATGTCTTTTGGATTAGTTTTTTTGTGGGTAAAGACTTTGAGGTATTTGGAAGGCTACACATAGCTACCGATCATGTCAGTTAGATTGATTTTTAAAACCAATTTTAAGGATTTCTCTCATCTGGTGCATGTATTGCTACAAATGCGTATACAATCAGTCGAAAA